>BMAV01005676.1:0-13406 GCA_019973955.1 Trichonephila inaurata madagascariensis | reverse complement strand
GTTGTGGTTGTTGTAGTCTAGTAATGATGGATGCCGAGCCGTGCAGTTGTGTCTTGTTGCCAGTAAAGTACTAGCTTGTAGAAGGGATGATGCAATTAATTCTGTCAAGGCTCAGATGTCTCATGTTTGACATTTTCTCGGTAGTTTTTCACTTGAATGGCGTTTAAAAAAAGAACTAGTATTTTAAAAGGGTTGACGTTAACCTTTAGTCACCCCACAACGGGTAAGAAACATCGATAAAAAAAGTTAAAAGTATAGTACACATGGATATTTAAATTCTGAGTTATCTCTGATTGGTAGTTAGACCTTGATTCTTTCGGTAATTTTTCAAAATGATGGTTTGAGAATTTATATATACGTTTTAGGGGTTTATGAGGGTTGGGATTTCTATAATTACCCTCTAGGGTTTCTTTGGACCAGGGCAATTCCTTCCCCCAACTCGAAAAAGAAGGTAAATATTCAAATTGGGAAATCTTATAAATAGTAAAGTTTAGCGTAAGCGGGGTGGATATAAAGGAATATCGGGTCTATGTTTTGAAAAGTGTTTAAGTTAAAGTGAGGGGAAACCCCGATTTCAAGATTTGCTATCCGTACCTGAGATCAAGTTAAAGGTGGATATCTTTCCCACAAGGATAAAAGCCACTGTTGAATCAAGCAATTGTTTTTCCCCAAGATATAACGGAAAGACTGTTAAATCAAGTTATTACAAACTGTGTTGTTACTGGTTAGAAAAGCCGGTGGGGTTAGATAAGTGGTCGGTTACGTGTTTTTGTAAGAATGGTGTGTCTTTTCACTCCAGATTCACTTGAATTTAATTTAATTTTATTTTTTATATATTTTTTTAAGAAGATCTTAGTAAAGAGATAAAGTAAACAATATGGCTTCTTTTTCCTTCCACAGATCTAGGCCCGGAGGATAATATAGAATGGGGGCACCCCGACCGGGTGCTTTAAAGTTGTAAAATACCCAAAGGTTTTAAAATTTTCTGAAATTTCAATATATTTTAATTTATGTATTTTCTTTTCCCTAACGTTTGCGTCTGACCTGCAATCGAAAACAGTTTTTCATACCAAAAGTTTGAATAACTAGTAAACATTTCCTGGTTTTTCAGGAAAAAAGTGAGGATTTTTTCAATACATTTATCAATATGCATTTAACATTGCAATTTCCTTTCTTAAAATGAGCCCGAGGTAGTCTCGTAGTCAAGGTAACGGACTCTAAGCCGATGGGGGAGTTTGACCTTATTCGGAAGACTCGCCCGCAGGGGTGATGCGGTTAAATATGCCAAATCTCAAACGTAATTCCGTGGTGTGGTGTGGAAGTTAGGAGAGGTAGGTTCCAGTACAGGTGTCATCCTTGCCCGACAATTGTTGCAACGATGCCCTACCAAATCCCCTCAAAACGAATATTGTGACTTTAATATTTACTAACTCCATTGATAAAACACTTAAGATGTCTCAGTTTTTTTAAATTGAAATTTTAAATTTTTTTTGAAAAAAAAAAAAAACCCCCAATTCTGAGCATTTTAGACCCCTATATTTTGTTTATTTTGGAAAATTTCAAAAAATTAAAACAAACAAATACCTATCATTTTCTTATCCTTAACTTCTTTTTTTTCTAAAAAAAAAAAAATTTTAGTTTGCACCGGTTTTCAAAAACTATTCTGATATCAATTTAAAATTTCATGCGCGTGTTCAAAATAAGACTCTTCAAAACTTATACAACAATTTTCAAAAAATAATTAATAGATTTTTTTTATTTGAATTTTAATTAATTTTTTCGTTATAATTGTATTTAAAAAAATATTGTTTTCCCCTAAATCTCTTAAAAATCAGTATAACTGACAACTGGAACATTTTTACACCAAATAAAATTAATTTTGTAAATGTTGATCAATTTTGTACTTCAGTATCCAACGCGGTGTAAAATACTGAATTTCATATTTTTGAAAAATATCCCAATTTATATTTCTTTATAACTTTTTAAATTTTTTTCTCAAATTCTAAAAAAAAATTGAGAAAAAATGTAAATTTATATGAATATCACGTGGTAAGCGTTTCGAATTATTGTTTTGTTTTATTGATAAAATTACATTGGCTTCAAGAAGGATGTTTTCTTCGAGTACACGGATATTTTTTAAACCCCCGGTCACTGCGCCTGTTTTTTTACCGTCGAAACCGGGGTTAGAAACCCCAAACTCTTTAAATTTTTAAATAAAAAAATTTTTTTTAAGTCAATTATGATAAATATTTATGAAGTATAAGAGGTTTTTGTATTATACAAAACAAAATTGTTAAATTTATTGCTTCAAATGAGACTAGCTTTAAATTTTAAACAAAACCCACAAAATTTTATTTTAAAGTACACAATTTTATTTTTTTAAAAAAAAAAGAAAAAATTTTACCGTAATAAATATACTTTATAATTAATTATAAGGATAGTAAAAATAAAAAAATAATATTTAAATCATTTTTAAAACATTCAGAGAGCATTATATGTTTTAAACACATATTTTCTTACACTGAAGCAAAAAAACAAAAAATTTTTTTACACCCCTGGACAAGCAGGGCAACACTCCTTTTTTAGGGGATTAATGCTCTTTTTTTATATTCTGTGTCAGTAAAGCTTTTTTTGAGTGTTTTGTTAATGTTTGGGAAATCCATCTCAATCCCTCGAAAAGATCCTTTCAAATTCCCTAATAATATTGAATTTCATTTATTTTCAGGAAGAACCCAATGATAGACAAAGGAAGCATTAATTCCGCGGTATTAAGTAGATGATAAAAAAAATTCCAATAGCCAAAAAATTACATATTCGCGATACGTAATATATACCACATTTTATCGGGGAATCAACACCACCTGTATTATAAAATTTACGATTTCAAGTTTAATCTCTCCCAAATTTGGTTACGAAATCACGATCATCAATTCACGGGGGGCTTTTTTCAACGGGGTAGGTATTTTTAAAACGACAAAGTCGCTATTTCTCCCCCTTCCCCTGGAGTTTTTTTTCTAATTTCTAGAAAATGTTTGTTTTTAAAAAAATTGTATTTTTAATATTTTAAAAATTATATTATTTTTATACCACATTTATTGAAATTTTAAATAAAATATTCATGCATATTAATATATTTGAAAAAAAAGTGCGGAAAATAAAAAACCCTTTTGAGTGCTTCCAGTAGAAAATATAAACCTACCATGGGGTGTTCTCACACCCCAAAAAAACTTTTTAAACGTTACATTCTAATTGTTCAGCGAGATTGATTACATCAGGTTGAAAATTTCAATGATCTAAAATGGGCAGCTAAAAAAAAATGTGGCTCTGCGCATTATTTTTAGAATTTAGGGGGTTTTTTTTTCTGGTGTACAGAACACCCCCCCGTGTCGCGGGTTAATGGTCCTGAGATTCTTAAGACCTGGTCCCAGCGCGATAATTTTAAAATCAAGCTTCAATTTCGTATGAAAATTATTTGAATTTGGTGGGATATCAAATGATCAAAAGACTATTAAGTTCTCAAGTCCAACGATAAGCTTATCGTATTTTTGATAAATGAAGGATTTGAAAATACCAAGCCCTGGTCAAAAGCTAACAAATTATATTGCTCTTGGAAAATACAAAGTAAAACGCTGTTCAGATGCTCGCCAAAATGTCACAGATTAACCAGGGACAACGACTACGTACCAAACTCGCCAAATAGATGACCATTAAATAGCTATTTTTTTTTTAAGTGAAAATTTCTTAAATGCATTTTCGCAGAAGGAAATGAAAAAAGAAACGTCACGATTGGGTCTGTTACGCTGAATCGTAATTCGGTTTCCCAGCAAAAAGTATTTTTGAAGGACTTAGACATCAATTAGTATAAGTTAATAGTGTATCTTAAACAAATAACACTATAATAGTTTGCTACTTATAAAAAATTAATTTTTCCGATAAAAATTTTTTAGGACTTTTAAGAAAAAATTTCCCTGCTCACTTTTTTTGTAAATTTTTATATTTTCTTCTTTTATTTAAGTATTTATCATTTACTTACATTTACAAATTGATACCGTATGAACTATGATGTACATGTGCGTACATATTTATTACTTTTCAAGAAGTAAGGTTTACATAACCTTACATATTATAAAGTGTCATATAAGTTGTATATATATATATGTGTACGTAGTTTATATACATACAAATATTTTAAAAGTAGTAGACTGATATTTAAGAATCGTTTGTACTAATATATGTATAATAATTCCATCTAGCATACATTTAACTCTAACTCTTTTTACTAATATTTAAACAAGCTTGAATTGTTTGGTTGAAAAATAACCCTTTAATCTTAATCATAATCAATTAGTATCCGAACTCCCTGTCCAACCCATTTTAACCAATCAGACTTCTTTTCACCGCCGTCTATAAATACCAAGATCTGGAAAGCACGCTCGCTATTCTCTGCAAACATGTAGTCAGCCGGCTGCCACGCTCCGTGTGTTTGTGTGTTGCCTTTGTCTGTGTTGTGTCGTCCAGTCTTTATATTTGTAATATAACTGTGTGTTTCAAGAAGAGCAATAAACTGGATTATTGATTTACAAGACTGCCTCTTCGAAAAAGCAGTAATCGTCCACTCGCCATGTAATACAGTATCATTCAATCACCACCGGCCATGCCCAAAATCTTTTGGTTCACCACATTAATATCAACCACTCACCATGTCTTAAAATTATATTTTTACCACTCTCTTGAAATATTTAATAGAAGTATTTCATATATATATATATAAAAGAATATATTGGTCATATTTAAAAAAACGGAGATGCAAATTCTGTTATATCAGAGGTGGATGTAGTATTAAATACTGCAGAATTATTTGGGTTTAATCAGTCATGTATCACAGAAATTTGTTCCATGAATTTTTCAGGTACCCGACTACTTGCGACAACTTTTTTTTAAAAAAAAAAATGGAGATATGGGGACTTTTTTGTGATTTTTAGATTTATTTAATATATTTTTAAAAAAAAAAAGTAAAAATGAAAACAGAAAAAAATTTTTTTTATTATTAAAATGGGGGGAAAATGGTGAAAATGTCAAAAATTACATAAACGAGGCTCGCTCTGTACAAAATGGAACAAATTTTTAATTTTTTAATTTTAATGTGCTCGTTGTTATTCATGTTTTGGGGCCTTTGATAAAGATATTTTTTAAATTTTTACAAAAACAGAGCATTCTTTATTGTTATATGAAATTGCTTCAAAAACAGTGATTATATTCACATACAGGACTGTAAATTTTGAAATAAAACAATTATTGATAAATCTGAAGGTCAAACACTTACTGTTATATACGAAACATTCACAAAAATTTCAGCAAATTAGTTTCAAAACTTTTTGAGCACGTTGTCCCTCGTTTGAGTTTTTCGAAAAAAACTCATTTCGAGTAAAACGCATTTTAAAGTTGGACATCTTGTGTAAAGTTATGGTATATTTTATTAAAACACTTGTAGTTTTTGTTCTGGTGAATAAAAAATAAAAAGCTTGGTTTTCTTTTAAGCTAATAGGATGGTCTATAACATAAAATCATAATTTTTTTTTTCAATTTTTGAAAAAAATCATGATTTTAGGGAAGTCGGATACCTTAACGCATATCTAACCAAAAATTAAATTTTGGAGTTGTTAAATGACAAATATGCTATGCAGTTGTAGAATACATAAATTATTCTTCGGAATTCAATATTTTTTTTATTGTATTGCCTAGTTACACAGTAATAGCAAACCGTGAATCTCAAGCAATCCATTCTGTCAAATCAAACAAGGACTAAGTGATTCTTAGAGTCAATTAACATTTGCGTGACTCAAAATTCCCTTCGATTTCTAGGAAATGGGAATATTTCTTGTAAACAAGTCTTTTTAATAGCGTACTTTTTGCTAAATTGATTTCGTGCCAGATGTCACGTAGTTAACATTTTAACACGCACGGAGTTGTCACACCTCTGATTTAGACAGTTGTTTTAAGACGTAAATTGTGTCTCGATTTAAATGCATATTTTCAGAAAAATTGATCTAAACAGTAGAAAAGTTGAGGAAATCTAAAAAATCATTGATGTGTTTTAACTTAGTGTTATGGGTTTCATATATTTCTTTTACATATTTGTAAGGAAAAGCATTATCCATTTGGAATCACAATGTTTAATTAATTATATATATATCTCTAAATAAATAGAAAAAAAGAGACTTAATCACACTCACTCATCATGATATCTCATAAACTATTAGACATACAGACTTAAAATTTAGCAGGTATATTCCTTTTATGGGGTAGTATGATTATATATTTAAAGCATTAAGCTTTCGTTCAAAATTATCCAATAATATTTTCATAACTCTTCACGCTTTATATAAATAGAACAATGAATAAATTTATAAGACAGAATATATTTATCTTTTACTCCCATATACAGAGTCGGACTTCTATATAATGAAGTCACTAAATCCCGAAAAAAAGTTCGTTATATGAAAAATTCATTATATAAATGCTCAGCTTTCAATTTTCTTAATAAACAGATTTACTAAAAGAAAAGTTATTATTCACAACATTTTGTAAATTAATATATATATTTTTATATATATCTTACCTATTAAATAAAAAAGAAAGAAAAAATACAAGAACAGTTTCATGACGTCTTTATCCACCTCCTGAAGAATTACCTCTACTTCTTTATGCCTGCTGTTTTATTTTTTAACATTTTCGACGCTAATGAAACCAGCTACCCGCACGACCGATCAATACTACAAAACAACATGGCTTATTTCAAGGACATGAGACTGCTGAAGGTGCGGTATGTATACCGAAGATGTTTCTGCAGAACTAGACAATGAGAATCGTGCTTGTTTCTTTCTGGATGAAATGCCCAGAATTATATTTGCCCGTGAGTTGCACACCTAATAAAACCATAGTTCAGTATTTTATGACCACCGTAAAATGTAAAAGAGAGAATAATTGAATTGTCCAGAACATCAAAAATAGGAGAAAAAAACTTGAATCACAAGAGAAAAAATTTGTTATATAGAAAATGCACTTCACTATTGGGAGGTTATTTTACGAAGAAAATCGTGATATGTTTTTGATTCCAGGAAAAAGTTCACAATATAGAAAAATTCACAATATAGAGATTCGTTATATGGAGGTATGACTGAATATATCCTCGGTAATCCGTAAAATATCCATTCTTTTGTGTAGTTTCACCAATAAACAAAATATACTTATTAAATATCCAAGTCTTTAAGTGTAATAGTACAAAACAGTAATTTTTATTTATAGCTCCCTAGCAAATCATCTTTTGCAGTTGATTTCAAAACAGGTTAATTTCGGTAAATTTCAAACCCTAAACAAAAGATACATGCATGTCACCAAGTATACAGCTCAAAAACGGGAGTTTTTGATCGGATAACAATCCCGTACCTTGAAAATCGACTTCCATAATGCCGCTCTTAATCATGCGCATCACAAGATATTACCAAACATTGCAATCTTTTCAAACATGAACTGGAACAGTTTTCTATCACTGGCTACAAATTCCGGTATTTGGCATGTTTCACACAAACTACAAAATCTTCTTCAAAGCTAGATATTTTTTTAAAACCAAAAAATAAATGATTTTTTATTTGACACATGATTACTGCTCCGAAGTTTGAAAGCCTCTGTAAAAATTTTAGAACTATAAAATCAATGATTTGTATAAATCCCAAACAAACATAAAAACACATTTAAATTTGTATACAAGATTACTTATATAAATTTTGGTTATTATGTAATATCTTCTAACAATACATTCTTAGCTAGAGAGTATACTTAATGAATACAAAATTTCAGAAAATATCATCTCCGATTAGATATGATAAAATGTAACAAAAGCTTTTTTTTTTATTTCCAGCAGCAAAATTTGATGAATGTATCATTTGCTGGAGTGACAACACTCCGCGCATACACAGAAGGAGTAACAACAAATTAGAGTCAATAAACAAAGAATCAAAAAGGAGGCATAAACACCATCAACCTTCCAGAGATTGTGACAGCTCTCTGGCTCTCCAGGTCTATCGTAGATGTTACTTGGAGACATTAGGCAAATCTCCAGGTGCTCAGTATTCATTAGGAAACTCTCAATTTATAAAAACAGTTAGAGGGGAATACCTTTAGTCTATGTAAGTGCAAGGCAGAGGCATACCTGCTTTTAACCTGAAAACAGCAAACTGCAGCATGCCATCTGGAGATGCCCAGATCCATTTAGCGTCTCCCGAGACTTATCGTAAAATTTATTCATTTAAAAAAGTTTCATGACAGACTTTTTCACGTTATTTTTAATAACTTGTTTATAGAAAAGCATGTGGATCTACCGCAAAGCATTATAAAGCACCAGCGCCTTCTTTAGTTAGAAAATCAGCTTTTTATTTCAGTAGATACAGTGGGTGGGGAACCCATTGTAAAACAGCATTTATTTTATAAGAAAAGAATCTGTGACTCGATGCAGTTTTTTAATTTAGGTGAGTCGAAAATATAACGATAATCCAAAAAGCTCCCTTTCTGGAAAATAAACTTGTTAAATAACGCCTTAATAGCTTCAACTTCCACATCAAACGTTGTGCTTGGACCTAAGCTTAGGTAAAATGTGCAAATAGTTCTGAAAAATTCTAGCGCTTATACTCTCCATCCTGGTTCAACTGTATTTCATCAGTACAGACAGGAAGAAAAAAGTACGTACTATATGGTTTGAGAGTTATTTTTAAATCAAAATGTAAAGTAAAATTTGTAATTTATCTAATCTGGATTTTTTAACCTTTTCTTTTTTACAACTAAGGATTTATTTTCTCATTGTATCTAGATATTATTAAAAATTTTTAGAGTTTCGAAGTGCTTAATTAAGTATCAGCCTAATTATCATTATCTTACCAACACCATTGGTAATTACTAATAATCACCTATTTCATTTTACTTAAAGTACCTTATTTATCGCCATTTACACTTCAATAAAAGTAATTATAATTAATAAATACTTACTATTGTTTATAATAACGGGTTTATTACCCAATCATGACATATAAAACCACCTAGAACTATAATGTATAATTTTGTTTAGTATCTCAAAAGCACGTTTTGTATCATTTACAAGTGTTTGAGTATTTATTTTAAAATAAGTTGCGCATGTATTTTTGAAAACGGAAAGATAATTAAAAGGCTTATAAGCATATTTCTAAAACGATAGTACTAATTAATTAATTAATTGATATGTATCCCTTTAATTACATTATTTTTTTTTATAAAAGATACATCAATGACCATTTATGTACACTGAATTTATTCTGTATTTACATAGATATTTAAAACACTCTCACACTATCATTTAACATCTTATATGAACTGTTAGTAAAACACACAAGATAACATTAAAAAAATAATTCCCACTTAATTTTATTTAACCTATTATATACGCGACAAAGTATGAAAATATTCTTTGTAAAAATAGCTAGTTTCTGCACGTACAAATATATATTTCTTCTTTAATATTAAGTCATTCTATTTCTGCTAATTCCCTCCAAATACATGTGAGAACATTTAACTTTATACTGCGCTGCCAATTATGTTTTAAAGAGTTTGGTTTTTTAAAAGCAAATAACTCCCACTTATCGTAATCATCTCGCAAATTCCAAGACATCATTTTAATTATTAATTTGTCTCCATCAATATATTTAAGACATTATCCTTTAATTAATTTCCAAATTTACACACACAAAATAAACGACCTTGGATTCTACTAACTAATTTTTCATAAAATACATTGAATCCCCCCTTGAAACTTATCTCTGTTATCGAAATAGAGGGTTCAGTCTCTGAATATTTTTGTCACGCTACAGCGCTATAAAAACCGAACAGCGTTTGGGTAAAACAGATGTTGGAACTTCAATTGTTCTCTCTTTGAGTTCTCTATTAATATATAATTATTTTTTTGTACTGAAGTAACCTGAGTTTTGTCGGGTCTTGCAAGAATGACTAACGCGGTATTTCCCAGTTGTCGACTCCTTACGTCCATTACTCTCATTTAGACCCAGCAAATTCAAGGTTGTCGGGAGTCGAGTTTTATTTGTATTCTGCTCTACAAAGCGACAAAGTAGTAACGCTGAGGAGATAATAATTTATCTCAGAATCTGCCGCGGCACGAGACAGCACGGTATTTGTGGAGAAAACGAGGAGAGCTGTAGTTAATTAGATTATTGGTTCAAACTTTAGAATAAAAGGTTCAAAAATATGTTGAAAGTTTTTTAACGTTTAGAATATATAAATATATCCCCTATTTGGAATAAGTCCAACTTGATATATTTCTTGTTTGTATGCGAAAGGATTTGTTTGAAATAAGATATTTTGATGGCTAGGCACGTAAACCATGTGGGCTGCGGTTACGTCTTCGGTCAGTTAAAACTCAAGTTTGACACAAATAAAACCCCTGAGGAAGAAAAAAGGACTTTAGAGAGAATTAAATAACTTTTGCATTTTCAGTCACACGAGAGCCATGGATTATGCGAACCTTGGTAATATAAGGCCATTTTGCTGCAAGTCTGAGTAGTGGGAATTTAAAAATAATATAATGAATAAGACAAAAAGTAAACTTTGGTTTTAATGTTAATAAACTTTTTACAGGTTCAATCAGTTAAGTTAGGTGTGCAAAATGGTAACTTGAAGCATTTAACTCTAAATAAGTATTACACAGTACGTACTTAATAGGCTTTAGAATTCGTACTTTTTTACCAAGCCATCTATATTAGGATTAGCCCTGGGACGTTGATAAAATTAAGTTATTTAAGGTGCATATCAGCTCATTTTGAGAGATATTTTGATTTTATGTTTCAAACAGAGAAATCATTTATGTATAATCATATATTGATCCAAGTTTTGAGGGGGTTTTTTGCTGAGACAACCGTCTTTATAAATAAAATTGCAAAAAAAACAAATTGTTGTTTATTATTATATTTTCAAATTTTTAAATTTTTTTCAGTAAAGCTATGCGCCACGGGTTGGCCAAATTGCTTAGGAGGGAGGAAACAGAAGTCGCTAGTCCACAAAATCTTCACTAAATGAATAGATATCAGACATTTTGTAGAGAGGTTACAAGGTACAAAATTTTAATATCATTTCTAAGAATGATCGAATAGCGTCACATTTTTGAAAAATAAAACTCTATGGTAAAATGTTTTATAAAGATCAGACAGGATTTTCCTAAAGCGGACTTCAGAAAAAAGAAAAGAGAGCAAAAAAAAAAAGTTTCGGTTTTGGGTCTTTTAAAATAGTTAAAGTTACATTGTGAAGTAATGTTTTAAATGATATTTCTGTCGTAAAATTTCAAAGACGTTATGGAATTTCTACATGTGCATTGTTATTTTATCATGCTACAAATAATAAATATAAAATATTTGATGACTTTGAAGTAAAACGTAAATTGTAAGTAGCATTTAAATTTAAAAAAAATACCTTGAGAAAAGTTAATTTTAAATCAATATGGTGTTCACCAAAAGCACTAAGTGTCGTAACACAAATATGATATTAGATAAATGGAATTTTTTCTATTACGAAGGGTATGTAATTGCTCATAACATTTTTTTTCCCCAATCGCAGAATATTTTTTGCAAATTTAGCTTGTCTCGTTCACTCTAGAACCAGAAAGAAAATCAACGCCCCCCGTCCCAAACTTTCATTCTATGAATGTGAATAGCCTTTTTACTTTAATCGGCTGTGGAAGTAAAACAACATCTCTATGAGGATATTTTCTTCTAATTCAATAAGAAAAGTAAAATGAAATTCCAATTTAGTATACTCACTTTGAATATTCGTTGTAATTAAAAGTACATATTGACACAATATTTTGATTAATATTTACAACACCGAATAAAAAAAGAATATATAAAACAAAAAAGTCAAGAACGAAAAATTGAAAAGTCTTTTTGCAATATTTTTGAAAAATATGGAGGAATATATATAAGTATAAGTGGAAGATATTTTAATTTTAAATCAAATATTTCGGTACTTTTCTATTTCACCGGTGTAAATCTTACCAAGCAGACTTTATTGGCGAAAATACACAGCAACTGTTCTAGGCAAAGAATAAATTTTAATTGATTTTTCATCCATTTTTGACATATTTGGGAAAAAAGACTTTACTTATAGTAATGTCCACGATTTGTTTTAAAAATATGCCGGTAAAAGATTACTAGTGAAATATTCTGTTGTAACATTTTGGTGAATTTGTAACCTGCAACGACGAAACGGGAAAGTAACAATTTTTCATTATTTTAAATTTTGAAAATTCATATTAGTGCCAAAAACATAGATGGTATTTCATTTTATGTACGAATCTCAATCCATACAAGGACACTGTTATTGTTTTTCAGTTTTTGGGACATAACAAGACTAATAGATTTTTTTCTTTTGATTTTATGTATAAATGTGCAATTCTGTTCCTTGCGTGTTTTCAGAAAACAATTTCTCAATGAAGGTCACTTATTAAAGAAATAATCATAATAAAATATTTACAGAACAAGACAGAAAGCAACGTGAGGGCTAATTTTGCGCTAACTGAAATCGAGTATAAGAATAATTAATTTTAAAGTAGCCTAGTTGAATTAATCTGAATAGCAATTTTACGCAAAGGAAAGTATTAAAAAAGGAAAAGAAAAAAGAAATCACTTAATGATGTTAGCCATCTCCTAAAATGATGAAAAGAGGATTTTATCATTTGCCATTCACTAAAGCGTTTTCGTCTCCTTTTGATATTGTATCATGAAAAAAGTCAGTTTAAATCATTTAAAGGAACATTGAACTCAAAATGAATTTTTTTTTTTGAAGACGCAAATTATATAAAAGAAAAAAGAAGAAAATTAATTTGTGATATATTTTTTTTAAAAAAAATTAACAAATGAATCTTACAATTCCATTATGAATTACTCAATCTAAAATTTCGGGTATAAAATTATTATGATTCGACTTATTGAGATAAAAATATTCCTGAACTTGAGTCAAGAAAAACATATATAGTAATTTTTTTCGCTCTTCTAGTTTCTTATATAATATCTAAAATTATTTTATCTTTATTAATTTCCAAAAGAAGCAAAATGTTTTACAATTGCATTTCTACCAAAGAAATTTTTGGTCAAAATACACAAATACGAGATAACCACTAACCTATGAGTAAAAATTTTTCTCTGATTCCAAAATAAGTAATGGTAATTAAACAATAAGTTTTGTTTCAGAAGTAGAAGAAAATTAGATTATATATATTTTTAAACTCTGTCAACTCATACATATTTTATGCCAGTTAAAAAACATATTTTATATATTAAGTCTAAGTAATACCCCCAAAAGACAAAAAATATCAAGAT
>BMAV01005674.1:6218-31819 GCA_019973955.1 Trichonephila inaurata madagascariensis | reverse complement strand
AAAAATTTAAAAAATGAAAACACATCTATATACAGTAGAACGTCGTTTATCCGAACGTCAATTATCCGAACCAGTTTTTTTTTTAAATCAACTTTTGTCAATTTAGAAGGCGAAAAAGACTACAATCACGACTACAGGGATGAGATTACCGTCTTTGTCCAATCGATCCCAGGATTTCAAGAATGCAATGGAAATATAGAAACCTGGATGGCAATCGATGCAGAAGACTCAGTGGATTTCAAATGCTACATGATGACGAGATAGTGACTTCTGTGAAAGCAGAATCCGACCCTGTTGACGATGAAACGGATGAAGACGAGGACAACAACGAAAGTAGCAAGGGTCCATCAAATGCTGGCGCGCGTTTTCTGCGTTAGAGACAGCTATGGAATGGTACGAACAACAATCAGAGTGCTGTTCTACTCAACTACTGCTGCTCAAGAGAATCAGAGATCTTGCAGCGAAAAAACGAAGGTGTACAATGGTACAGCGAAAAATAAATGATTATTTTCCACAAAGAAGATAAAATTGCGACCTATTGCACCTATTTTGCTATTTCTTCTAGCACGTTTCCCGCATGTAATAATTTTCAATATTTGCTTACTGTCCGGGTTCATATACAGCACGGATCGCATTCGGTGTTTGGTTATCCGAACAATCGCGTATCCGAATGGTATCCGGTCCCAATTGATTCGGATAAACGACGTTTTATTTTATTTAAAAAAATATTATTGATACATTTCGTTATTAAATACCATATCGAGGAGATTTTTAAAGAATACTGTAAATGATCATTGTATGTCTATTGATTTCATCAAAAAGTAGATAAATATAAAATTTCTTTTAAATTAACTCACGTTCATATGATTACATTAAACTTAAGCAAAACGATACACGTAATATGCAGTTGAATATTTTTCTTTGTTCATAAAAAAACTATGAACAATAACTGTTCCCCCAAAAGATAAAAAAAAAACTTTTAAGAGATGAATAAAATATATGTCAGAGTGTAAAAGCTCGCGAAAAAAATTACATATTAAAACAGATATTCAAGCAAAAATTAAGGTTTTGCAAGGCAAGTACGTGCTCCAGTGCTTTCATTCAGTTTCCTTTATGCAAGCACGTGAAATAAAGACATTTTTTTTTTTCTGTTTTTGTATAATATTTTTCAAGTCTATTCTGTATTCTGCTCACAAACTTTTAGCAAGTTTTTTCATGAATATGAAAATATGACAGAACAAGCACACAAAAAACTTATTTCATAAAGGCACGCAATATGATAAAGGAAATAAAAAAGTCTTCGAAAAAAATTCTAAGGGATTACAAATAAAACATAGCAAAACTTCGTATTCATAATTAGAAATAGCAAGCTCATGTTAAAAAGGTTTTTTACTTGAAGCGAATTAATTTTGAACAAAATGTTAGATTTATTTCCAATTTTGACTGAATGAAATAAACGTATAAATTAATTTAAAATAAAAAAACTACTTATTTTTAAAGAAAATTTCTAACACATTAATACTTTAGAAAAAACATATTAATACATATGTTTATCAAAAAATCCCTCTTTTTCAAAATTATTAGTTTTTCCAGTTTTTCAAAATTTTCTTTATAACCAAACTATAGTACAATTTTTTTTATAAAAAAAACGCGTCTCAGTTCTAAACTAATATATTTATTGATATATCTATGATCTAAATATTTGAATACTATAAAAATATATTAATTTACCAGAAAAAATCATTTAAGACATCAAGTAAATTATATTTAACAACTTATGAAAAATTCATTTTTTATTAAAAAAAAAATGTATTATTTAGCGTTTTTGAAGATTTCAAAAAGATAATATGAGCCATGTTACAAATTGTTCTATATTCAAGTTTTAAAAATTTATACCAATGCGAAAGACATACATGTTAATAATTAGGTGCTACTAAAATTTATATTCAGAATATTCACTCAAAAAATAAAGGAAAAAAAGACACTGAAAACAGTTTATTTCCTTTAAAGTCTTTTGTTTCCAGATTTTTACAAAAGGAAAAGGGGCGGTAAAGTTCATTATTAAAAAAAAGTTTATGATTTGAAATTTTTCGAATAAATTTCCCACATAATTTCTTATAACTTTTACAAAATCTAAACTTTATATTCAATAGGCATTGGCTATAACTATTTAAGTTGTTTATTAACTATTAAACAAAACTTATTTTCATCATTGATACGAATAGATACAAATATTAAACTTTATTATTTGATTATTATTCCAATGAAGGTATTTTTCTATACATTGTATCGTATTATTACATTTTCCTTATCGAATCTTTTTCCTGAAATGTCAGCACTTAAAAGGCGGTACATGCTCTGTTTGTACCTTAAATTTCACGTTAATTTCTGCATAAAAATACAATAAAAGAAAAAATACAATCGTACACATATTGGAAATCGACCACTACTTTGGAATATTATGCTCTTTGGTTCAGTAATAGTGCAATTAAATACTGAGGTAACTTAGCTGCCTGTGACCTAAGTAGCCAATAGGTCATGGTCACGAACTCGAAACCAATGGGTCGTGATCTGGTCGTGCGTCTGGGGCCACTAAAAACTTTCCATGCAAAGGGGTCGATGCACGTTAAATATCAAGTGAAAGTGGTCATGTTGGTGTGGTGTGAAAGTTTGGAGTGGGATGTACCCTGGTGTAGCTCGACTTAAAATTAAGAGGTCCGTCAACCATGACCCTTTGGGTGAGTGAGTGAGGAAATATTAAAGTCACCATATCGTGACGAGAACGTCACCTGAGCTTGCACCCCTTCTTCCTAGCTTCTACATCAGACCAACGGGAAAATGTTTGAGCCTCGAGATATTTAATGCGCTCTCTACACAGCAGGTTTTCAGCGGTACTTGGCTCTAACTCTTGGCTCATGACACACCGGCTAAGAGCCTGTTACCTTGACCACTAGGCTACCACGGCCACCATAGCCCTTTGGAGAGTGACGTTAATAAAAATTCGAATCAAACATAGTTGCGAAATATATTACTTGTTCCTACATTGCAAAGTCGTTGCAAGATTTAAGAATCAATGTTTCTTTAAAGTTAAAAGGGCATAGTGAGATCTATAATTATACATATTCCATCACAAATCTATGACGATATTTCAAAATATAAATTTACCTGCATTCAGGGGACCAAAAAAAAAAAAACTTAAGTTCTTATTATGTTACACAATAAGTTATGATCAAAGCTATTGGAGACAAATATTTTTTAAGTATGAGATAAAAGATTAGACGAAATTAAAGTTACTATAGATTAGTTAGAAAGTTACTATAATTAGATTCTTACGAATAAAGTATGAGCTAAATATAGTTTATTTTTTAATTCCTACTCTATTAGCTCATTCTCTCTATATATTTATTTATATATTTATCTTGTTTAAATTTTCATTCGTTAATAAAATACTTTATATTCATCCAATTAAGATCAAATAAATTTTTTAAAACTTGTAGTGGATCACACTTGATGTTAGTACAGTTTTTCAATTATTAATTAATTAATTTAATTTAATTTAATGAATTGCCGGTTTTTGACGCCAACTTAGATTCGTCTCTATTGTTGTAACAATGTAACTGTTAAAACAAAGACACAAGTTGGCATCGAAAACCTGTTTTTCAGCCAAACAATCCAAACCGGGTGAGCATTGTTACAACAATGTAGACAAATCATGCTCTTTTTTCAATTCCTACTATTTTAGTTCACTCTTTTCCTATTTATATATATTTATAAATATATATATATATATCAAATTTTCAATCATTAATAAAATACTTTCTATTCATCCATTCAAAGTAGGAACTGACTTAATTTTTTTTATATTACTTGTTTATATTTAAATCGACACTGTTAAAATCTCCTACTTTGAAAGGTATAACAAAAAAATATCTCGGTTTGAAGAATACAAAAACAAGCAATATATATATAAAAAAATTTTAAGTCGATTCCTACTTAGATCAACAAAGAAAATTTTATTTTAGCTATTTTTTATTAAATAGTTACAATTAATATAAATATGTATATACATAGGACAGAATTACAACATTAAGTGGTAATTAATTTTTATTAATTATCCTTAAAGTATCGTATTGTCATCCAAAACTATGGAGTATGTAAAATTTCAGTTCAACTGAATGCTTTAAAAAGTGAGAAAAAAAACCTTTTCAAGTTTTGACACAAGTCGCCAAAAATGATGCCAACGTGGCTGTATTTGTAATACTTTAAATATTTAGTTTAAATCAATTTATTTTTATTAATTATAATTAAATTACTGTACTGTCATCCAAAATAATCATGTATATAAAATTTCTGCTCAATTGAGCGCTTTAAAATGTATTTTATTAACGATTGAAAATTCCACGAAGATAAATAAATAAATATTTAGAGAGTGTGAGCTAATAGTAGGAATAGAAAAAAACTAAATATAAAGGACAGAAATTCATATATAAGTGGAAAAG
This sequence comes from Trichonephila inaurata madagascariensis, assembly GCA_019973955.1. NCBI lineage: Eukaryota > Metazoa > Arthropoda > Arachnida > Araneae > Nephilidae > Trichonephila > Trichonephila inaurata. Next base: position 27,320 of record BMAV01005674.1, on the reverse strand, counting down.
AAAATTTAATCATTATCCGACTTTAAATCCTCAATCCCCGTGTTTTGATCATCATTAGCTACATAAAAATTTATATTAATAGAGCTCATTTACTCACAGATAGAATGAAAATAGCTGGACTGCTTCTGTGAAGACTTTTACATAAAAACTAGAAGATGCAGTTCACTTCATTTCCTAATATATTTGCATAAACTAATTCGGGAAATGAATGTGGGTTCGCTGGAAGGATTAGGATAAGTACAATAAAATAAAATCCTGCTAAATAACTCGCGCGACAAAACAAAAAAAAAAAAAAAAGACTGGAATTTAGAATTATTGGTACCTTTCCGTTTCGTTGGTGCAAATCTCGCCAAGCTGGCTTTATTGGCGACAACAAAAAATATTAATAAATGTCTCATTGATTTTACATCCATTTTTGATGTATTATGAAAAAGACGTTACTGAAAAGAAAAGACCGTGACTTATTTTGAAAATGTGGTGGTAAATTTTACCATCGGGAATATTTCGTTTGGCGTCGGTGGTATCATTTTTGGCGACTTTATCGCTTGCGCCAGCGAAAGGGGAAAGTACCAAATTATTTACTCACAATTGATGCAAAATTACGGACTCCAAGTAAAGTTGAGAATTTTTACCAAATTATATTTATGTGGAAGATCGCAACTGATTAAAATTTCATTCGTGTTTTCTCAACAAAATAAACTTGTTTGATTCATCCATGAAAAGAAAACCTATGTTTTTACAACCATTATTATCATAACAATGTTTTGTGGATGATAATCATTTTTATAAAAATAATAAGATTTTTATAGACTTATTATAATTTTTGAAAACTAGAACAACATGCTTTTATTGCACAAAAGACTTAAGAACAGGATTTTTTTTATTTTCACAAATCGTCATTATGGAAATTAAATATGTTTTAACGATATTCTTCGATCAAAATTCACACAGTTCTTATAAAATTAGAAATATAATTTCCAATGCAATCTGTTCTGAATTTTCCATGGGCTTTCAAAAATGCAAGTTAAGAAAATGATGCAAATGTTTTATTCATTTTCAGAATTCCTATTCAAATGAATTCAAATACGTATTACAATGAAATACCAAATGCGCTTTATAGATTGTGTATGTTGTAGTTTTTTCAAATCATTTATTCACATTTTATGTATGATAATAAATCTGATTATTTTTCTGAAAAAAATGTATAGTTTAAATATTTGTTACACCAAAATAGAAAGAAAACATGCACTTAACCATTAACTAGTATAGTTAGTTTTCTTTTTCTTCTTTTTCTATTGAAACAACAGCCCTAGTTGGGCCAAGGCTCTCTCAAGAACCCTCTTCTATTCCGACCTCCGCTTAGCAACAGTTCTCCAATTAGTCACTCATAAAACTTTAAAATCGTCCTCAATTTGAGTTTACCCCCAAAGGTCTAGCTCCAATAGGTTTGTAATTAAAAATTATCTACGTCAAGTATAAGGGCTCCATACTGCAGATGTGGCCCTCAAACCTCAAACAACCTATCTTGATGGATTTAATGACACCTGCTTCCTTAAATAGCTCATAAAATTCAAAATTATTTTCGCTGTTGCCACAATCCATTATCATTCAAAGCACCAAATCTATATCTAAGAGCTTTTCGCTCAAATATGGCTAGCTGTTCAGTCTGCGATTTAGTCAAAGTTTCAGATCTGATGATTGTTGTATATAGTGTATTTGTATGTCTGTGACGGGTTCACGCGTCTTTTCATTAACATGTCCTTTGGGTTCTTTGGGGCCAGAATTAATGGCAACTCTTTTCCAACCAAACCCAAGAAGTGAACCGTGAAGGAAAGATGCAAATTAGGAAGCTTTTAAATATCAGAAGTTAGAGTAAGCGGGGTGGCAATTTGGGGAATGTTATGATAGTCCGTGATTCAATTGTGTAGTGACAGCCAACAGAGAAATTCCGTGACAGAGAGGCCTTAGGTCAAGGTGCATACCATTGCACTCCTGTGAACCACAAATGTAACTAGAATCAGATTCATCGCTACTTCATTTGACAGTAAGGTAGGAGTGACTATTTAATATTCGGATCTGTGATAGAATTATAATTGAGCTTAGGCGAGATTGTTATTGATAGTGGTCCGGGTTACGTTATTTCGGTATTATATATATTGTGTGTTTATCCACCGTAGATTCTCTCCCATAATCTGTTGGAGGTTTAAATTTAAGGTCTTAATAAAGTCATATTAAGATCATGAAAACTTCTAGTTCTTCATTTATTCCTACACCTCTAGCTCACGCTGATAATCAAGGAGAAGGGCACCCGAGGGGGGCAACTTCACATGTCTTTTAATCAACTTTTTGATTTTAAGAAAGCTCTTAAACCATGAAGACAATGATAAGAAGCAATAATGCGTCTTTTAATTTCAGCAGCAATGTCGTTTAGAAAGTTAATGTTTGAGCCCAAATAGGCAAAATTATCAACCGCTTCAAACTTATAGTTTTCAATCTGCAGATACTTAAAACCTACTGGAGTGTTTGTAATTGGAATGTATTTTTAGTTTAATCTTCATTAATAATCAAATGTAACTTTTCAGCCGACTTCTTAAGGCAGCGTTTCTCAAACTGTGGGGCGCGTCCTCCTAGGTGGGTGTAATATCCCTATAAAGGGGGGGGGGCGAGGAAATCGAGAAATCAAAAATAAAATATTATTAAAAAATTATTAATTTGCTGAAAAAAAAAAGCAAAAACTACATTCTGATATAATAAAAAACAAAATACACATTTACACTGATATAAAATGCTTATAAATGTTTCAGCACTACTCAATGAATTAGATCGTCAATTTATCAGTGCTAAGTAAGAACAAGTTTAATAATTGCTAGTGACTCCCATGGGTTTGTCATATACAAAATTATACACAAAAGTAATACTTATCTTGATAATTTGTACGGTTTATAAAGTCGGGTATATATATACGGTTTATAAAGTAACATGTTGTTTTACGTCACAGTACGTTATTGCACTCAATACATAATTATTGTACGGAGGGGGGCGCGATGAAAATTATGATGAAAAACTGAGTCACAATTGTTGAAAGTTTGAGAATCACTGTTTTAAGGGCTATACATGCTTCTGACAAAACATTTTTAGTACGAGCAATGATTACTATATCATCGACATAAGCAAGGAGTTGTACAGTCCTGATAAAAATGGTACTACTAGTATTGATATCAGAGTTACGAATAGTCCATTTTAAAGACAAATTAAAAAGGAGACAAGCAAAAGCCCCTGTCTTACACCATTTCTTACTTCGAAAAGCACTGTGAGGCTACCAGAAAGATTTATACAGAAAGTTTAAATAAGGTATTAATAAACTCAAGATGTATTAATAATATATGAAAAAAACCCATTCAACAATTTTCACTGAATTTTATTTTGAATTTATCACTGAGCCTTGTTATTATAATCATCTAACCCTATTTATGTCTGTATTATTGTAGAAAAAAATATCAAATAAAATTGAAAAATAAGTAATGATTCCAAAAGATTGTGAAAGACACGCTCAAGCTGCATTTTTATTGAAATAAATTCTAATTCCGAAAACCATTCTATCGTAATCTGTTCCATAGTATAAAACTGAAACTATGAAACACACAAATTAGGATAAAAGGTTCAATAATTAAATTAAATTAAATTGATGCTGTTAATAAACAGTCAAAAAATTTCCATTATAACGAATTCAAAATCATATCGAAATATGAAATGTTCTAAACTAGTTTTTCAGTAAACAAACAGTAATGATATGTTGTTTTTTAAAAGTTATATTTGAGTCAGGAACTCCTGTTTTTGGTTTTCCACAGATTTATTGTAAGTTGTATTTAGTCTAAGAATAAATTATTAATAATAGGGTGAAAATACATATTATATACGCTTTAACATAAGTAACAAACGTTTTTAATTGAATTCACCCAGGAAACATGCAAGAATCAATTTTCTATTATTACATCATGTTGTTTATTTAAAAATAATCTCATTTTTTTTCTGTCTTTACATAAAAAATGTTTCTTGTGATGCTGTTATGAATTTATTACGTACTAACGCCGCAATGACAACGTTCAAGATAACTCACCAATATGGCAACTATAATTTCGCATATGTTCCTGGATTGACGACCATGTGCTTCGTGTAATATAATGTCGCCAATACGGTTGCGATAGAAACATACATTATTGCGCTCTCATAGAAAAATACCGCAACGATTGTCTGGACTGGAATCATTGAGTGAGAAGAAAGGTGTTGTCTCTTAAGAAGACTTATTAACAATTAACGGAACTAAACATTCAACTTTCCAGGAAGCTGCAAGAGAGCTGCTTGTCCTCAAAATCTGAGGAATTTATCATTGAAGAGTTGGATGATGCAGTTTCAGTGATAATTTTAACTAAAGAGAAGTGTCAAGAACGAATTTTAAGAAAAATAGAACAAATGAATAGAACTACACAATACTTGTAAATTACAGTTTTACAATTTGAGCAATGAGTATGAAGAGTTGCATAATTCTTACACTGTGGGTTGGTCCACCGTTAAGGATCCCACCCAATATGTTTGAAAATCTTACTAGTTTCGTATTATGAATATATTTATAAATTACTTAATTATATATATATATATATATATAGAACGCTTTTAATTTAAGCTAGAAATAAAACTATAGAATAATTGTTTTTCAAAAGTAAATATTATTCATGTTTTGAATATTACAAGACATTAATGAACTCTCGCGAAACATTAATGATCAAAGCTTTTACGATATTTAACAAGAATAAAAATTTATCTGTCAGATATATTTTTAAAGATGTTAAATGGTATCACACACAGTAAGCCCCTTCAGCAATATAATTTTCTTATTAATTCACAGATGGTATTTTCAAAACTCTTCGGAACTTGATCAGAATTTCAAATTATTAGAAAAGTAACTACTTTTAACGTAAGGAGGAATATTTTGTTGCCATTAAGAATACAAATTGACTGAAAAATCAGATTTATTTTCAGTAATATATTTTGATAAGTATAGTTATTCTGCATAATTATATAAAATGATACTTCCAATTGGTTGAGAAAAAAACTTTTAGAAAAGTAATTCCTTTCAACGAAGAACATGTTCGTAGAACTTTCTTTTACGTGAAGAATATCATGCTGTGAATAATAAAATATATCAAAATATTTACTTCCCAACACCAAATATCAAAAAATATTTTGAAAAATTTAAATACATAAAACATTAAAAAATATATAAAGTACACACAATTTTCTACACTATTTTTTTTTCGTTGAATTTGTTGAGAATAATTTTTCTCAACTCTGAATAAGATCGAGGTTTTAATGCTTAATTTTTCATCCTTTGTTAATAATAACCGATTACACGTTTCATTATAATTATTTAATAATTTTAAGCGCTGAACGTGAATTCCTCTTTTTTTAGATGGAAAATTCTTCATATAAAAAAGTTATTAAAATGAGGGGGAAAGGAGCTTTTGCAGGCCTATAAAATTTTAAAAGTTAGAATTCCTAAGCACCATTTAAATTGAATACATCTTGAAAAAAATGCATAATTTTGAAAACTTATGTAAGCTACTAAAGGGCTATTGTTTTAGCTACCGAACAATAGTTGTACCTGAACTCTTTTCAAATGCTTACTTTCAAACGTTTTTATTTCTAATGGGGCTGCGGATTGGTGTTTTATCATTGCAGATCTAGTACATTTGTGACGGGCTCATCGCGTTTTTTACTAAAAACTCCTCTTGGGTTCTTTGGGGCCTAAAAATGCAAATTCTTTCCAACCAAATCCAGAAACGAAGCGTGAATATGCAAATTAGAAACCTTTTAAATAGCAAAAGTTTAACGTAAGCGAGGCTATTGGGAAGTGATTATGCTAGTCTGAGTTTAAGCACGTGAACTGAAGGAAGAGAAGAAAGCCGTTATTGAGTGTGAAGCTATCCGTAATAGAGCGATCAAGCCAAGGTGGATACTATTCCACGCTTGATAAACAAAAGATATTTAGGATCCGAGAGGATTGCGGTTAAATAAGAGATTAAGGTAGGATAGTTCTGTTATCTATTAGAACTGTGTATAAGTTAAGATTAGGAATAGGCGGGAAGAAAGTGATTAAAGTCGCGCTTATTTGGTAATAGGTATTGTGTGTTTTCTCACGGCAGATCCGCTAAGTTATAATATAAATATTATCATTGTTAGTGTTTAAGTTAAGATTTTAATAAAGACATTTTAAGATCATGGCAACGCCTGGTTCTTCATTCACTCCCACACCTCTAGGTCACGAAGTTAACTTAGGAGTAAGGTATCACCCACGGGCGAATACCTCCCACATTCCCCGGAAGCTAGCAATTTTAGTGTGGCACCATATAAGGAGTATACCAATCGTCACAATGAATTTTGATGCACTGTTTCCTCTCCAGAGGTAGGCACATGAGCTTTGTCGATGTGAAACCCTACAAGGAATTTAATTTTTCCGAGAGAACCCAAACTAAACAAGCACTCAAGGGATCTTTTACATGCTACATAATCAGATGACACGGACGCTATCGCCTTTTTGCATCATGAAAATCCACCGTTCCGATGTCGAACCCGAAAACTTAAGTGTAGAAGGTCAGCGTAACCCAGTCATCACTTTCAAACTTAATAGAGCGGACTTGGTGAAAATTATTTTCTGAGGTTGCCAACAGGACAACGTTGCTATGGGAACAAAGCGTAATAAGTTGCCCTGTGTAATAGGAGCAAGAAATATAAATTCGATCTTTTCACATATAAAACATGTTGTTTTATGTTTTATTAAAACTTGAATTTTATCTTTTCAGGATTTTATCGTTACCATTTTATAATAATTATTATATAATACTGAATCTCACAACAAATACAAGTTAAAAACTAGAACACTAAACGAAAGTAGCAAAAAAGTACAGGACCAAGTAATATAATCACAAATATATTGGGAAACGCATAGGCTTAGGACTAAAATAATCGCAAGGTTAAACCAATGTTTTAAGGGTCCAACCTTTTCCCATTATATTTGCTTGTATAGAATATATATATATTTTTTCCCTTTATTTTTTAGAGTAAAATAAAATACAAAAAAAAAAAAATATAGTTAGAAATAAAAGAAAAATTTAAAAGTATTAAAATTAATTTGTAATAAACTAAATACCGACTTTCTAACAATAATTTAAGATAACCTACTTACATCGTGAAAAGAACAAACACAAAACCACACAGTGCTGTATTACTGAAGTATTTGATTATTAATGTATTCTTAAGTGTTATCGAATTCTAATCTGTTTATGTATAAAATAGGAAATCAATATAAAATTTTTAAAAAAATTTTAGAAGCAAAAATACCAAAAATAAAAAAATTATATATGCATGCAAGAGTATATCCCACATGGGGGATAAAACCGTTCTAGAACATTTTTAGATTTCGGAATTTTTCAACCCATTTATTCCAAGATAAGAACTCCATAGCAAATGGCTTCTAAAAACAAACAATTTTAAAATAAAACTTTGGCTTCTCAAAAGGATGAGAACACATAAAAATAAATGTGGATCAGTGTGATTTTTTTTTGCATCCATCTCTTCAAGAATTGGTAAAACAAAAATTCGAAATATTTGTACTACATTCAGTACTACAGATAAGCTAACTGGATATTTAAAAACTATTTAAACACCAAGAATATGAAGAAATATATTGAATGTTATTTTAACGAATTTCTTAAACCCTTAACTGGTGTTTGCCCGTACTCCGCACGGGCTCCCAAAAGCTGCCTACTACTAGTTTGCCCGTACGCTGTATGGGCATTGATATTTTCTGCTTTCAAATCTTTGATTTGCACATATTTTTAAATCTTATAGTGATAGTGTTTTTAAGAGATGCAATTTGTCGATGGTACTGAAATAATTCTCATCTAGAATTTTCTTTGTGGTAAAGGTGAGGATTTTTCATTAAAGGAGGGAATTCAAATTCTTGAAAATATTCGATAAGGAACAGGGATTGGCCAGGCAATGTCTTGTGTCTCTTTCCCATTGCAATGTAAGACTAAGTATAACACCATGCTTCAAATCATTATGCATACAAAATCCTCAAACATTTGAAAAAGAAGTACGAACATGGAAGCTTTTGTATGTATGAGAGAAATTATCGTAAGATATATGAAATATATATTCTTCATGGCATGTAGAGTGTACTTATAACAAGTAATATAAAAAAATAGTTTTTAAGTCAATTCCTACTTAGATCAACAACGAAAAATTTTATTTTAGCTACTTTTTATTAAATAGTTACAATTAATATAAATATGTATATACATAGAACATTAAGTGGTAATTAGTTTTTTTAAATTATCATTAAAGTATCGTATTGTCCTTTTAATTTCAGTTCAACTGAATGCTTTAACACGTGAGAAAAAAAAACCTTTTCAGGTTTTGACACGAGTCGCCAAAAGGGTCCGCCAACGTGGCTGTATTTGTAATTCTTTAAATAATTAGTTTTAATCAATTAATTTTTATTAATTATAATTAAATTATTGTATTGTCATCCAAAATGATCCTGTAAATAAAATTTCAGCTCAATTCAGCGCTTTAAAATGTATTTTATTAACGATTGAAAATTCCACCAACATAAATAAATAAATATAAAAATATACAAATAAATAAATATATAGACATTGCGAGCTAATAGTAGGAATTGAAGAAAAATCAAACATTAAGGTTTATTCGTTACACAATTATGTTGTTACTTATGCCACACCTGATCAACAGTAACCTCAGATCAAGGTCCACAAAATCCATCGCGGCTAAGGGCTAGATTTTTACACCTGTCGTACACAATTATAAAGTATAAAATAGTATGAAAACTTTAAAATTGAAAATTAAAATAAAATTCTTCCATTTTCGCATTCTGTTTAAGTATATTATGCTTAGTTGTATGCAATAACCCCCCCCCCAACCTTTTTTTTGGAACATTTTGGGCAAAAAAATTGACCGCTTAAAGAGTTAATTTAGAACACACGTTGAAACGTTCTAAGTCCTATCTTAAAAATTATTCTTGTTCAATTTTTCATGTTGTAGTAAGGAGGCAAACTTTTTTTACAAACTTTATAGTAATAAAAATTCTACTCATATTTTCTCTAATATTTCCGTATGTGTGACTGAAATTTCTCCTTTAGTGTAAAAAAAAAAGTAATTTTTATACATTTATTCACGTTATTCCTGAAGTCTTTCACCACAAAACATAATATATTCGTAAGGAATATATTACATTTGCGATATACCAGTTGACAACACAGTGAAAAAAGTGGTTGTTATTACAACAAAATGCAAATCAATGAAATCTATGCTTTATATTTACTTATTTCAGAAATAAAAGATGATATATTTTTTAGACAGGCATCGATATTTTTCATTTTCAACGATATAACACCGAAAGAGATTTTGGAGCGTAGCGTATAAATTTGAAATACATCACAAAAACGTGGAAAGAAAGCTTTGTTCCGCATAATGATATTTACAGCAAGGTTAAAATAACGAAAATGGAAGTACATTCTGAAAATAATGTATCGTTAAAAAAGATATTGAATAATGCGATTGGTAATAAAGATATTTCTGAATTGTGACAAAAAGATTTTACTGAAAGTAGAATAAAATCATTGCTAAAATCAGATATCCGAAAAATGTATTTATAATGCACGTGCGTTAAATCAAAGCACAAAAAAGCTAACTTCCTACGTACGGAGAATAGATTAAAACTATATTTAACTAGTATGACCTCTCAATTTTATGGGTCAAACTACGTTCATAATGAAAATAAATATAAAACAGACTTGCTGTTAGAATAACTCTAATCAGTAAAACTTTTGATACAAGCTTCTAAAAACTTTATGCGTTAGCCTAATACTATTTTAAACTTTAAAGAATTCAGTTTAATAATTAAGAATCCATAACATAAAAATATAACATATTCTTTTATGTCTTGAAATTGATGGTCACGAATATGATACAGTTTGATATAATTTCCATTTTCCTCTAAACAATGAAATATTTCTTTAAATTCTCTTTTGCTACTTTCTTTCTTTATGGAGGTTTTAAATAAATATATCAAGTCATTCGTACTTCTGTAACTGTTTTCTTGCTCTAATTTGTGTTTCATTTGCCAAAGTTGGTCAAATATTAATCGATATATTTTTAAAATGAAATATTTATCAATACTCGAAAAAAAATTCCTTTTAGATTTTTTAAAATTTTTTTCGTAATAAAATTCCTTTTTTGTAGTAAAATATTAGTTAATATTTTAAATAAAATATTAAAAGCTTCTTTCTGAAAATGTTAGAACTTTTAGAAACCCATATTCTCATATCTTCTATTCACTTAAATTAATTAGAATTCAAGTACCTAAATGAATTTTAATTTAAAGAGGAAAGTTTATCCAATAAAAGAAAAAACGTGTAAACTATTAATTATCACTTAACTAGGATTTCGCGCGTTGAAAACTTATTCGTTAATCACCCTTTCCTTTGAGAAGTTACATAATTCATTGTAAAGACTTTCGTTCTAATGTGGTTCTCTAATGACCTGTCCTATTATGAGAGATTTCTTAAGACACAATAGCATTGTGGAAGTTTTACAATAAGAACCATCGCAAATTCTGCGCCAGCGGTTTGTCCATAATAAATGGATACAAAAGTTATTCATAAATTAGTTATTAAACTGAGGAAATTATTGTAAAAATAATTTAAAATATTAATTAAACAGCATTTCAAGTGAATCAAGCAAAAAAAGTTCTCTAATTCCGTTAACAAAATCATAGAGAAAAGAAGAGCTCTTTTTCAATTAAAATCATTTTAAAAATAAAAAATAAAAATTCTTTCTCTTTTATAACTTTTGTTCCACTAAAAACCTTTTTAAATAACAAATAAAGGAAGAATTATTACATTTTATTACGCAATAATCTGTGTAAAATATATTCGATAATAATATATAAGAATATAATTAAACTTTAAGTAGAAAAAAAAAAAAACCAAACGATAATAAAAATTCAGGAAAAAATTCAAATTAAAAACATTTTTAAAATAGAATTCCTTCAACAATGGAATTCTTTTAAGAGAACATTTCAGTATAGTTTTGCACTTCCATTTGTATATTTGTTTTAGTCTTTATAAGTAGTGTAACTTAATTTTAGTTTGATTTTTTCTATTCAATCCAATGGCTACACTTCGTTTTCAGAGATGAGGACTTTTTATTTATACCCGTAATATAAAAATTATAAGCTTTATTGAAATTGAAGTTATCGCTCGCGTATGAACAATAAGCGCATAGGAATAAGTTATTCAAAAAAAAATCTATAGAATATTTTAAAATTTTTCGAATGGAAAAGGAAATTGAATTATATATTAGTTCATTTCACGGTCAACGATTTCTTTTGTTGTTATTAAAAATAGCTTTGTAATCAGAAATGATTACAACACAAAATATTTTTCAACAAAATATTAAATAAATTATTTTATAACATTCGCTTTTTTAATGTCACATGCTTTAGGAATTCTTTAAAATTTCTTAAATAAAAAAGAATCAATGAAAACATTAAAAAAATCAAGCTTATAATTCGATTCAACCGAACCTTTATTCTATTTAAAATAATTTAAGAAACTTTAAAATAAATACTTTTTATATTGAGATACTATTAAATACTTCGTCATACGAAAGAAAAATTAGTTTTGAAGATATATGAATTTTTTTTTTTTAAATTTATATGAATGCCTCAAAAAGTTGCCTAAAATCCATAATAATGCTATATTATTATCTTTTTGAAATGTTTGAAAATTTTATCTGATCCTGAATTCAATTTACAATAAAAAGTTTAAAAATAAATAAAATTTAAAATGTCGTTGCAAACAAGATTTGAAATATTCTTTCATATCATAAATAATTTCAAACTCTTTCGTAAATATGACACTGAGACAGACCTCCTTTAAGAAAAATATTATAATGCATTAATTGAATAAACAATGAAAGTACAAATTTCATTAATAAAACACACAAAAAATTCCTTAAAAAACAAAAAACGAAATTACTTCTCTCAAAAATTTTTTTATTTTCAAAACTTCGAAGAGCAGAATAAAAAAAAACATCTAATTTATCATATCAAAATGTACATTTAATGTGATTTAAAGAATTTGCTACCATACAAGCTAATAACTCCAAAAAACACGCGGAAAAACTTTTATTACTCAATAATTTTGTAATTCAAATTATTTTTCATCACGAATAATATTTTAAATATTTCTTAGTACACACAAAACCATGCATCATTTAACCACAAAATATTTATACATTTGCAATTTTAGAAGTAAAAAAAAAAAATCGAGCATGCATATATATCACTCCCTTAAAACTTTAACTGCATTAAAAATAAACCGTCCCGTTAGAGGAAAAACATTACACGTTCCGAATCTTCCCAAATTTTAATTTTAGAACACAACCCTTTTAAACAGCAATAACATTTACAAAACATTAACTTTTCAGACGATAATTGACCTTTTACACCACGATCAAAATTCACATGTTCTTCTGACCTCTTGACCCGCTCCTGGCTCACCCTAGACGCATTCCTCCATTTAGGACTTGCAACAATTCGAATCCCCCCTTCGAGCCAAAACAGCTTAATTGCAAAAGAACAAACGTACATTGATTTCTCGTAAACTGAAATAGTACCTAAATTTATATTTCTTCCTGGTACCACAATACACTTCAATGTCAAAAGGTGAACATACAATTCCAGTGCAGGACAGGGATATTTAAACTAATCTTAATTTTCGAAAGGAGAGAAAAAAATCTGTAAAACGAATCGAGATCAAAAAGGGAGCAGATGCTCCTCTCAACCCCTCACGGGTGGGAAAAAGCACGCTCGACTTACCTGCGACGACTAAGTGCTGGGAAAAGTGATTTTTCCAAGGCTCCTGTCTTCACTAATAGTTTTCGAACCTTTCACCCGTCCGCTTTTGACCGTTTTCCACTGAATGTGAGAGGTTCTCCGAAGGTTTTAGCCTTTCGTCTCCGCGCCTGCGCAGTGTCTCCGCCCTGCATCCAAGCCGTTACCCGGACGACGGAATCAACATTACTGGAGATTGACTGATTGCTTAAGCGTGGTTACAGCTACCGGACGTTACAGCGGGGTTTGGAGAACCCTTTTGGTTCCGATATATCAGCCGGTTGGTTAAAAGAATCAATCAGAAGTCACGAATATCCTTTTCTTATCGTATTTTCATAATATATTTCGTAATTTATTTTTTCATTATTAAACGTCAGATTAGTTTTTATTTGCATAGTCATTTTCTACTAGCATTCATACCGTAGGTTAACAATTTTTATAAAGTTGGCTGTTACAAATTGATGTCATGCAAGGATAATGCGTTAAAATTCAAAATTGATTATTTTCGATTAAAAAGTTAAATATTGCAGAAAAGAAAAAGTTTATTTTGTGAAGTAATAAAAAAAAATTATTAACAGGACAGTTTTTGGAATTTATTAAGCAATGAACCCTTTTTAAACAGCTAACATACTTCAGTGTTGCCAAAATAAATATAGAAAAAATATTTCTTCAGTGCCCAGCATCATATTTGTGGGTCAAATGGTTAATAACAAAAATAAAAATCAACTCCCTCGTTCAAAGATTTAAAAGCATGTTTGTCTAGAAAAGGATTTGCAAAGAAGATATTTCAAGAATATAGCAATTACAGATATCTTATTTAAGGAGACACGATACGATTCATTTGACAAAAATTGGTCAAAAAATCAAATCTAATTAATTATTTTTTTAGTCTAAATTATCCTTTATATATTTTTCTATAATCTCACAAAGTTTGAAAGCTCTCAGTTTAAGGAACGAAGAGTTATGGAACTTTAACGTTCATTTTTATTCATATCCCAATGGAAAATAAAAACTTTAAACTGGTTTACCTCAGAAAGGAGTAATAACTAATTACTTATGCTAATTTCTTAGTAAATGAAAGATGCTAAGATTTTCTATTGTGCCAAATGCTTTAATATTTTTTCTAACGTTTACTAATAATACATGTAACAAAAGTTTGTATGCATTTTTGAATCAAAGCAATACTTATTTTTTAAAAAATAATTGAATTTAGAATTACACAGTTTTTAATAAGCATTCATAAAAATAAGTATTACTCGAATACCAATCGTGTCATCTCAAAATCCATGCCAATTTTTTTATTCATAGTTTGGCGTACTTGTAAATCAAATTTTATGTGTGCATATCAATTTTAGAAGAAGGAGTAGCATTTTAAAATCACTTCATAATTTTCAAGTTTTTTCCCTAAAAAATTAAATAGTTCACTTTTTATGAAATTTTGAACACAAAATCTGTTTTACATGATACATACACAAAAAAGGGGGGGGGCAACAAAATTTTTTTAAAAATCCTTAAATTAAATGTGTGAATCGTACCATGTCCCCTTAACGTAAAATTATAATTAATTGCTCTTTTTAATAAAGAAAAATTACCCTTACCCAAAAACACACACATATATGTATATATTTTTATACCGACTACGAAAATTACAAAACTCACGAAAGAGAGATACAAACGTCGAATTCGGACAAAAGGAAGAATATTCTAGGATAATGAAATATGTAAGTGATTATCTTTTAAGCGCAGAAGGGAGGAACGGCATCTCAAGCTCTGTAGGAAAGGAAAATTACGCTGCGTGTTCCTAATTCCGAATTCACATTCAATATTGGTTGTTTGTGAGAAGATAATATTATACCTTGAATAAGAAGGATAAATTGGTGGTTCGATCATGGCTGTCGAGAGTGTGACATCGTTCCGTGATGGTGGTACGCGTATTGGCCGAAATCCAACCACAGTCGCGCACAAATATAGTACCTATTTGCTTAGAAGGGTTATACTGAACGTCATACAGGAACTTTTGACGTTGTCGCGCCACACAGCTGAAAAATTGGCTTCTTTTTGTGGATAGGATAACAGCGTTCCTATGCACCCATGAACCTCCATATATTACAGGGTCCTGTCATCTGACATCACCCCAGCAACCTATGACCGTAAGAAAAAACTCCACTTCGCCCACGTGCTGGAGTGTAGTTTGAGAATAAAAGGGTGACCTCCCCTCCCCCCAGACAGTGGAGAAGGGATTCCGTTGGAAAACACCGAAGAGAACGGTTGCGTTGCCTCCTCCCTCGCAAATAACGTATTCTGATCTCTAATCAATGTTATGAATGACCTCAAAGTAAATGTATATACTGTAATTAATAGCTGTTAAGTAAATAAACCAAATATTTAATTTCCTGAATCTCACGCTACCCTCAAATTTCTCAAACGTTACAATCTCAATAACCACCCGACTCCGACGCTTGGAGAGGGCAGAAATGTTGTCTGGTCGTTCTCGTAGGATCGTACAGCCACAGCATAGAAACTCACGGCTACATTAGTACGACCAACGACAAAACTGGACACAAGAGTGACACTACGGTGTCTTGTGATATCCCCTCCGTTGGGGATACCCTCTCTCCACTATCCACGCGACCTACGTCTGAGGGAATGAAAGATGAACCACTAAACTCGGCCATAATAAAATCAGTTTATTATGATCTTAATTTATATACAATACAGCAACAATACTAGTCTAGAAGGATATGATCAAGAGTGATGAGACGCAAAACGTATTACTGATAAACAGCGCAATTAACCACTGAAAATCTATCTTTATAGATTAATTCCTAACTTAATAGTATCCGCTCTATCCTTAAGGTTTAAACGAACAAGCTTGCCGCTATTTCCTGAGCAAACAGCTACGGTCTGTAAACCATCAATTTATCCTTTAATCCGACTTTCTCTGACTAAGATAATACTCCTCTGGTCTCGGACCCACTTATAATTCACTGGACTGGCACTACTAGACCGGCTCACAGAATTAAGACTCTTCTCCTAGAACTTTATCTCACTTCACTTAGCTTACTTAGCGCTCAAAGCTTCACTTAGTGATCCTCGCGAATGCTAACATTCTAATATATATATAATTCCTTATCTGTATAAACACGCTCTCTTCTTGGGTTGGTTGGAAAGAATTGCAATTCTGGCCCCAAAGAAATCCCAAGAGGACTATTTGTAGAAGTACCGATAAAGCCCCGTCGCAGTCTTTTTCATACATATTCTGGTTGTGCGTGTAACGCAACATCATTATGGGGGCATTCGTGTCTGGAGGCTCCCAAAAGAAAAAAAAAGGGGCATGCTTGCATTCGATATCGTCATACTCATCAAATGAGTCTTGCACCTGGTATCACGGTATGGGCACAGCAATTGGGTACACAATACGAATAATACTCTTGTTTGCGTCGTCGTTATCTAAGCAGCCAGCATTTCTTATATTTTAAGGCTGGTAAGTGTGCCCTATCTTCAAAGCTTTGGAGACGTCATCTTTCAATAGAACGCACGTCATCTCCTGTGAGGCACCTACCATTGGGTGCCCCATTTTTACATTATCTACGCGACCTGTATCTCTAGGAAAGAACGAAGAATTACGCAAATCTGTCATCTTAATATTTGTTTATTAAGATCTTAACTTAAACACTATATACAATAATAATGATAATAATCAAATTAAGTAAATCTGGAGTGAGAAGACACAATTCGTATTACTAAATAATTGCGTAATTGACCAATATATCTAACTTAACAGATTACCTCTAATCTCATTAATACACGCAGTTTCCTTATATCTTAATTTAAGACGCTTACCGCTATATCCTAGGTAACAGTTATTATCTTGCTCCTAACTGACGTGGCTTTACTCCTTGTGAAATGGCATCCATCTTTAGCTTGAATACACAGATACAGGTAGGTTAATTCTTGAACTTGGAATTTCCTCTAACTTTAACTTAATAGCTTCTAATCATAAACATAGACCTCATATAACAACTTCACATAACCACCTTGCGAAAGCTAAACTTCTACTATATATAAGATTCCTAATTTGCATTCTCCCGTTCTCCTTCTCGAGTTGGTTGAAAAGAATTGCCATTCTGGTCCAAAAAAACCCCAAGAGGACATTAATGGAAATCGCGATGAAAGCCCATCACAGTCCTACCTCGACTTAGAGGGTGTTCGACTGTTGCCCTGGCCAAAACGTTCTCCACATATCTCATCCTTTGAAAATATTCGATCGTGGGTTGTTAAGATACTAGGCCACCATTTTCGAGCAACTACGATTGATAAAATGAGGCGAGATTTGAAGCCGCATAAAACGATTTTCCCATATCTGTCATCTAAGCCCAGTTCGAATCGATAGCTAACCGTTTAAGAGCCATTTTAGCCAGAAGTGGAAGCTGTGTTTATCAATTTTGGACCCTATATACCCACAAATAGCCCACAATTTTAATAATATATTTTTTCTATGCTATTTGCTCATAATAAGTAACATTTTGTAATTTTCTTCCCTTACTAGAGTTGCAATTTTAATGGCCAGCAGTGTATACGTTCTTCTTCAGTACTGATTCTCTTCACGAAAAAAAACTGGCCTTAAAAATTACAAAATACTCTACTTCCTTTCTTTTCATTTTAGTATAAAACAGTTATTGGCATTTTCCAAAAAATAATTAATAAATAATAGTAATAATGGTGAGTTCTATAATGTATGTTTTTTTTTGTCTCAGTATCCTGTTTCAAAAATATAAAAAAAATGAAACATTTTATATTTTTTTAGCTTGAAGATAAGAAAACTGTAACTAAAGAAGAATGAGCCCTTTTACTAAGAAGCATTATCCACTGCTGGCACGTTATCGTTCAAATATTTTTAAAAGAACTTTGTTATACGCATTATAGTGGTAGAAATGAAATGAAACAACCATTAAAAATTGTTTCAATTCCAAGATTCTCCTGTTTGAACCCATATGAGAAACCCTAATATTTTATAAATTATTCTACAAGCTGTAAAAAATAAGTTTTTTTTTGTCTTATGCTTCGAGAATTTTAAAATATTATTTTTAAAAAATGGTATTGAGAGACAAAGAGGAAAATGAAAAAAAATGTAATGTGCAATTTATAAGTGAAGAGATGAAAGTAATACTCCTTTTTATTGCAACGAAGTTGAAAATTTTCGATTCAAGCCCAGGAATTTTCATAAAACTTCTGTAAAGTATGCAATAGAAAAAAACTGGAGATCAAGTTCATAACTAGTTTCTCCATTTTTATATGATTTTAAAAAGTTTTTGAGAAAAGTATCATGGCGTGTTGAATTTAGCTGAAGATATAAAATACTTCACTCAAGCTTTAAAAAAGCTTATGAAGATCATAATTTATAAAATTCTAGTATAAAATTTCCTAAAAGAACATAAATGTTATGATTTAAACAATTCAGTACCATAGACTATAGTGTGTAATTTATTTTACTTTGAATAAGAGTCTATGTCTAAAAATAATTAAAATTGTAATCTTGAATCTCGAATTATTATTTTTTAATGATTTAATTTTTAAAAAAATTGTCTTCATTAAGATTTTAAAGAATAACATTTAGATTCTCTCAAAATTGTAAAATCTTTATTTTCTCTCCTTAAATATTTTTTAATTCTCCTATTATTTATTTTCTCTCCTTAACATTTTATGACTGTTAATAAAATTTTAAGTGACATGAACATTTATAAATAATTCAACGGAAAGATAATGGTTTATTATTCAATTAAAACTGCTAAAATTTTTGTACTATTTCATTTAGTTTGAATACTCTTTTTGTTAATAACATTTTAACTATAAAATTTTAGAATAAACTGATATTAAGATTTGTATTTTAAATATTTTAATCATTTTTTTTTAAATTTTAAAAAATATACATTTTTTTATATTTAAATTTTTATTTAAAAGGCATTTAAACATTTTCCAAATTTCGTTTCTTAACAACTGATATTAAAAAAAAAAATTAAGCCAATTCCTACTTAAGTCAACAAAGAAATATTTTATTTTAGTTACTTTTTATTAAATAATTACAATTCATATAAATATGCATATCCATATGAAAAATCACAGTATTAAGTAGCAAAACACCTTCATAAATTAACATTAAAAACTTTTTAACCACATTAAATTTCTAATTACATTTTTCAATAAAAATTGTTTCAACAGGTTAAAATTTATCTACCAGTGTAAAAGGAATACTGACGTCTAACTAGTAAATGATTATTCAGGTTAAGTTGAATCTTCATCACAAATTTAACAAAGCTGTCTTATCCAATGGTGCTGCCAGATAGAGGATAATATCGACTGAAATATATCTTAAACTATAATTAATTAATTTAATTAAATTAATGAATTAATATTTCAAAAAACTGTATTAACATAAAGTGTCATTCACTACAAATTTATTTGAACTTGAGTGGATGAATGAAAATATTTTATTAACGCTTGAAAATTCGAACAAGATATATAAATAAATATAGAGAGAGTTTTCAGTTTCAAAAGATATAAGGCTATTAGTTATTCCAAAAATATTTTTGTTCATAATTATTTTCTTCGTTACAGCCGGGGTTTTTTTAATTCTTGCAATATTAAATTTTTAAAAATTTATATCAACTAAATATTATATTTGTCTGAAGCATTTATTTTTATGTGAAAAAAAGTATTCAAATTTAAACTTAAATCGTCATATTATTCATATAAAGTTATTTGTTTTAATTTTAAAGGGAATTTCAATAAAATAATTTGAGTATTCAATAAAGTTTCATCGTTCATAAAATAAAATAAAATACTTTAGTTTACATATTCTTACATTTTAGGAGCGAAATTGATTTAAAAATTATTATTGTTACAAACGAGGGAAAATATATAATTTACACAATTGATAATAGAAAGAATTTAATAAAATAACCTTAATATATAATTTGTTACATTTCTAAAAAAAAATTAAGAATTCTACAAGCTTATTGTTTTGAAACATTTCTAAGCATGGAATAGAATCAGTAGTTACATACATAATTTATTTTATCCGAAATATCAGCTGTTAAAAAGCGAACTAATGGACATTAATCATAAATCTAATTTATACTTCCTTTTAATGATTCCCTACAGAATGGGTAATAGGTGCAAAACAATTTATTCAGAGCTACACATAATACTTCTATGAAGAAAAGTATAGTTTGTTTGATAATTCAGATTTATTGTAGGAAAAGGGATTTAAGGATAAATTATATAAATATAAATTATCTTTATTTTTTTTTTCAAGAAATATTCTGTACTGTAATTAAACGTGAATTTAATTAGTGAATTTTTTTAAGTAGAGTTAGATAAATCATTATTAGGAAAATATTAAAAATATTTTGTTCCACTGAACCAGAATAATTTATTCGAATTTAACTATCTGAGACGAGAGCTTTGAATTCATGCCATTTCGAGTGTTCGACTTGCGCATGCGCTTGCTAAACGAAGGTCGCCATTTCCGTAGTCACAGTACAACAATGATTTATTGACAGACGATAATTATTTCCTTTTGCCAGAACTATTTTGGGGTCGCAATAACTATTAAATGTAGTAGAATGCTTGACGTATAAGGCTTTTTCACTGTAATGTAATATTAAGCAAAAATTAAGAACAGGACGGGCTCTCTCTCTATTTTCTTAAAATACTTTATAATCTGGTGCTAATTGCGCACTCTTAACACAAAAAATAAGATCGAAATTTACGTGTGCGCGTTAGACGCTGTATATAAAAATAAAGAAATGAGCATTTAACCCCTTAACCCTGTACTTCTCAAACTTTAATAGTTTGCGACCCAATATTCAATCATAATTTTCATCCCCCCCCCCCCCCCTTTCATACAATAATAATGAAATCAATAATACTATACTTTGACGCTAAAGCAACAACACTATTTTAACCTCTTAAAAGCCACCGACGTATATAAAAGTCTCCCTCAGCCAAAGCGATAATTTCCCCGGACGTATATATACGTCTTTCCTAAGTGCAATCTTTTCTGTGCACTGCTATCCATGAAATTTTTCCCAAGATTTGGGATGCAATAAAAGGTCCTTAACAGT
>BMAV01005673.1:15497-31725 GCA_019973955.1 Trichonephila inaurata madagascariensis | reverse complement strand
CTTCTTCAAGATTCGAACCCAGTCCCTACGGCACCGCAGTCAGCGTCGCTAGCCACTATACCGGTTGGGCGACAAATATTTTTTACGTGTGTTTGATAGAAGGGTGAATAAAGTATTAAAATAAAAGCTGAAAATGAGGATTTTAAAATTTTGCTAAATTTTGTTTTGTCCAATGCTGATTTAGTCTTATATTGCTTTTTCCTCTTTATACTCACGTTGTTTCCCGCGGGAAATACCTGTCATATATATGTGTCTTATAAAGGTTGAGTACCCTTGGTCTATATAGAATGGGGTGAGTGAGTGAATATTAACATCGCTCTGTTCAGCTACACGAGGTCTTTTGGCGACGGACCACGTAATTTTGAACCATGGTCAAGTGACGTGGACGACACCTGAGCTGGCACCCCCTCTCCTAACTACCACACCACACCAACGGGAGGACGTTTCAGCTCTCGACAGATTAAACGTGCATCGCTGCCCTACACGGCAAGTCTTTAGTGGTACTGGGCTTGAACTCGTGACAAAGCCAGCCACGATCCGATACCTATACCACTCGGCTGCCGCGGCCTATTTGTTTCAGACCATTCTTCGACATATTGGAAATATGTTTGGTTCATCTCTGAATAGAGATTAACATATTAGTTTTAAAATATTGAAAAGGAGGACATTTTTCGAGGAAGGACAGAACCTATAAAGTGTGGACTGTCCTCTCGAAAGGAGGACGGTTGATCACCATAGATAGGGGTTGATGCTCGTTAAATCTGTCCCTATTCTAGTTATCTCATTGGTGTGGAACTTAGAGTAGGGGGCCAACTCGCATGTCGCCTTCATCACTTGACCGTAACTGAAAAATTATGAAATTCATCGCCAGTATTCCTTCCGTAAGACGTTAATAAACAATCAAATCTAACCTTCCCTATTCTCTCATAAGAGATGACGGGAGTCCGTGTTCCTAATCGAGAGCTAAATTGCCATGGATGTCCAAGCCATCCAAGAGTTCAAATCTTAATTCTATATTAAAAGAATATTGTAGGCTACTGTTCTTTACATTTGAATGACTTTTACTCAATGTGAGAACATAGCTCGTCCTTTTATTTTAGGGTTCCGAATTTCGAAGTTTGTCATCAATCGCTCTCTAAAGCTCGGTTAATTCTAGCCAAACAGCAATCAAATGGTATTTCTTTAAATAAAAATAAATTTGTTCTGCTGGTTAATCTTTGTCCGCATAGACAGTGATGATTTGTGTTTTGAAGAAGTACAAAATAAATAAATAAATAAAATCTATACCCTTCCACAAAGTTAAAACATGTGTGAGCAACGCAGTCTTATTATATACGAACTTTTCCTTTCATTTATTCTTCGAACAGAAATGAATAATCCATTGTAATCACGAGCTTATCTGGTTTAATGAGATTTAGATAGTGCAGATCAGTGGTTCCCAAACTTTTTAACCTCACGGAACCCTTAAAACTTGAAGGTGCTTTCGTGAAACCCCTAGAACTAGAAAGTGTTTTCGTGTGGAACCCTATTCCATACATATACTTCGAAGAATATATCTCAAAATAATATGTAAATTAGATCAATATATATGTTACGGGCACTTTATGTAAAGGCAATTAAAAAAGTATTGCATTTGTTATTAAAAAATTATAACCTAATTTTTTAATAAAATTTTAATTATTAGTAATAATTTGTGATCTCTCTCCAAGTGTCACTTATCCATGCATTATTTAATAACTTAGATATGTGCTTACTTTTTTTTTCCACACAAACTGTCGAAGAGTTGGTCTATTAAGGTTAATTTCAATCACATTATATTCAGAGTTTAATGTTTTAAACTTTGTTTTTGTAGCCACTCACGTTGAAAAATATATTTCACTTAAATACAATGATCTGAATAGCATTAAAATGTTTATAGCTGTGTGAGGAATCCCGTGCATTTTCCAAGAATTTGCAACGTAAAATTTAGAATCTGTTTTGCTTAAATTATATTATAACATCGAATCTCTTGATCAGTTTCCTTTCCTACATTATAGGCGATTTTTCCACAAATGCAAAAAGATGCTTGTTCCATTGAAGAACTATTTAGTTTTGCAGGCATTTTGTTAACAAACGAGTAGAAATTATCTCATGGATAGAGTAAACAATAGAATATTCTCAATCTAGTAGGAAGTATATATATAAAGATAAAGCGAGTTTTATAATATTAATTAATATATAATAATAAACATTTAAAGAGTGTTGCATAATATAAAGTTATTATATATTAATAAAATTTTCAGTTCTAATGATTAGGACGAGCTACAGATACTTGTAACTCTGTAAACTTGATAGAGACCGTGAATCCATTTTGAATACATATTTATTTCTTCTCGATTGTTTTCATTGTGACTCGTGAAACCTCTGGGTACGCTTCATGGCGCCCCAGGGTTCCTTGAAACACAGTTTGAGAACCATTGGTGTAGATAAAGGGTAGCTATTTTTTTTATTCTTACCACGCCTACTTGTGTATCTCCGTTAGCAGTAAAATTTTCTAAGCACTCACTGGTTTCACAGTACTTGGTGTCTTATTAAAACAGGAAAATGTCTTTATAAAATTTTTAAAGCAGAGAACAGCAATGCGATAATAATACTCTTTATGTACTTCTTACCACCTAATACTTTATGTTGGGATTTCACTAATTTTCACAAAAAAATCTTTATAAAACAACTTACTCTAGTGAAGTCAACCTTTATATATATATATATATATATATATATATATATATATATATATATATACGTATAGTATGGAATCCTATGAAATTGCATTTTAAGAATTAAAATATTATTAAGACACATGAGGCTGATGCTATGAAACTAGATATTGGGCAAGCTGAATCAGCCTTCGCTGACACAATTTGCCAAAAAAGGCTTCAATATTTGCGAAAAGGAGATTTACTTCTAATCGTGCATCAATTACAAAACATTCTGAAATCGTGTTTTAATGTCCGATTTTTTTAAATTCGTTGAATCTGTCAATATCCTTTATAGTTTTATCATTTTTCCCATAGGTGATAGTTCATACAAATGAGGAATTCGTATCTTCACACACACACAATAGATTATATTATACAATGAAGAGTAATTCAGGTTTGAGTAAATAAAGAGCAAATACTTTGCAAATGCAAGAAATTTTTATTTCCTTAAAGTTGAGAGTTGACATTATTGCCTCTAGAAAATATCTGCTAAATAAAAAAACATCATTCCTTACTGATTTTAACTTTTGACGCAGATTGGCCTCATTATATTACTTTTTTAAAAATTGTATGCTTCTAACTTATAATGCTACAAAACGAGCCAATGATTTCCCCTTTGACAGTCACCATGTTTGCAAAAGCAGTGCAATAAACTCATTATTATTGTCCTGGCAAAACTATCAAAATACTCCCTTTTTTAAATTGGTGCAGTGGATTTGATCTTGTTTGGGGCTCAAATTATTAGTTAACGATGCATGGAGGCAGTGGCGTAACGTATACCCCCGTAACACCCGTATTGCGGGGGGGGGGGCAAGGACTTTAGGAGGTCTAAGACTTGTTACATTGAGCATATATTTGGGCTAGTTTGCAGGGAGCCCTACTATTTTCCGTTAGGCCACTACATGAAGGGTTCATTTAGATTATTTAGATATTGGCCTATTAGATGTCTGTTCTGCCAGGGGGCTGCGGTAGCCCAGTGGTCAAGGTATCGGATCATGGCAGGCATGTCATGAGTTCGAGCCCAGTACGACTAAAGACCCGCCGTGTAGGGGAACGATGCACATTAAATATGTTGACGTCCTCCCGTTAGTGTGGTGCAGTAGTTAGGAGAGGGGTGCCAGCTCAGGTGTCTTCCTCGTCACTTGACCATGATTCAAAATGACGAGGTCCGTCGCCAAAAGCCTTAGTGTAGCTAAATAGGGCGACGTTAATATATTCACTCACTCCCTCATCCGAATAACTAGAAGTTTCAAACTAGATGCCAACTGGACACAGTGCGTTACTATGTCCCTGTCTATGCCCTGGCTTACCACCATACACCATCATTACTCATTTCGTAGAAAGGTGGCAGTATGTTTGTGCCTAGGTTTGTGAGATTGTGACTCCCGCACATTTGTCAGTGAAGGATTACTGTTTGTACGAGTATTTTCCAATGTATGCTACATACTGTCTTCTGAAAACAAAGTCAGTGGGAGGGGCCTACTTTTGATCAGGGATCCAGAGCTTCAGTAATCTTAAGATGTCATTATGGGCACCACACAATAAATACGTGAAACATTTGTCGCTCCATCCTTCAAATTAGCAACGAATTCTTGGTAGTAAATTACATTTCATGGTGCAATATCTCTAGTCATGCCAAATTCATTTTGTAAAATGGGATTTCCCAGTATTAGATATGCAGATAATCCTCTCTTATATTTCTAACGAAATTTATTGCGAATAGCATTTCTTTTTGTAGTGTATTCTTAGGACTTTTTTTTCCCACCGAAATCAGAAGAATACTACCCCCAGACTGTGACGTCATTCGCCTGCATTACCCTACCAAACTCAGTGAACTTTGTTTTTCCCACTCAGGTTTTCCACTTGTCAGCGCCAAAATACTTATCAGATAGGGGATGGAGGATCTATTGCAGATCCATATCCATGTGACGTGAAGAAACGTGAAGAAACTTTTTGTAATGTATTGTTTTTTCATAAAAATAACTTACGTGTGCCATCAACAAAGTCTCGTTATCTGCATTTGCTGATGTGTCCAATTGCATTGAGAATGAAGAGTTGTAGAATTCTTAATTTGTTTTTTTTAAACATTTACAGCCATACCTTCAATATTCGCTTTATTGTGTTTTCGCTTAGGGACAACATTTATGAAATGTGAGATGTATTCCGATGCATTATATATTGTAAGAATAAACTCTTTTAACCACTTCCTGTTTTCCCGAACACCACTCGGGCACTTGAAATGTCACCTCCATGATTTGTCCGAGCAGCACTCGGGCAACACTTTTTTCTACTCTAATCCTCTGATTTGTCCGTAGTTTTTGCTCGTTTAGTGTGAAATGTGTTTCTAAGATGTCTCTAATAGTCAAGTAAAGTTAGGATTACAAAAAAAAATGTCTAAATCGGTTTCAAGTTGAGGTTTTAGTGCATTCTTTTTGACTAGATAAAGCGGGAAGTTTCTTTTTATAAAATCGATGTACCGCAAGCTAAGAACACTATTTCTTTTAAATTTGGAGCATAAAATTGAAGACAAATGAGTGATTATGAGAGGCTCTAACAGAAAATAATCATATTGTCTCAGATAGTGAGTTTGAAATTTCTGTAAATGATTCTGGAAGTAATGTGTTTGCTATTGGACTTTTCTAGTGGTGTAGATAGAATATGAATAAGCATCTCCCAAATTACCCAATAACAAAACAAAAAAAAAGAGGCAAGAAATGATACCAAAAAAATATTCCTTCATCGTTTAGATACACCATTTTGGAATACTTTCGTTTTATATCAGAAATTGGGAGGAAAATTATCTCTCTCTCATTTGAATTTCAGACTTGATATTATAGATCACTTGATAAAAAGGCATTGGGCGATAAATGAGGAAAAAAAGGAAGACTAAGAATTTTGTCCAGTCTGTTACGATTGACAGAAAAAAACTTTTTAGAAGTGATTCCTCCCACCGACGAAAACTTGAGACCAACAAGGTAATGTTTTGTGTGTTGGTCGAAAAGAAATGATTTTGGAAAACAGATGAAAAACTAAACACAAAATTTTTGTCCCGATTGTGATGTTGGACTATGCTTGTGTCTCCCTGTTTTACAATTTACCACACAAAAACAGAATTTTAAGAGAATAATTATAACTGAAAGTACAATACTATCTTTTTAAATCTAATATACATTTTTGTAAAGTGTTCTTTCCAGTTCGCTTATTCCTTCGGGAAAAACGCCAACCTTAAGGAAAAATGTCTTTTCAATGAAAATAAAAAAATGATATAGCATAATTCTTTAAATTCAATATATATATATATATATATATATATAACATTTCTGACTGCTGATTTGAGTTTATATAATTGATTTCATCTTAAAAATGTTTACAAAAACTATATTTTTTGACATATGACGAAAAAAGAAAAAGAAACAGTTAAGTGGTTAAAGAAGGTGTATTATACAGTTTTCTCCAATACTCTCTCTCTCTAAAACTTTTAATACTGTCCGGAATTAAGTGTGAAACGTGATAAACGGCAACTAATCCTTCTTCGTTCACAGCACGTTGTTTCTTAAATTTGCTTAATAATCGCTACACCATTCGATTTTTTTTTTTTATATTTCTAGAAAATATTTATTGTGTTTGTCTTTATTATTCGAATGCTTTGTGAAAAGATGTTATCACAGTCGATTTGACTTCTCGGTGCTTCATTGGATAATGAGTTTGTTAATACCCTTTAATTTTGCTTTACGTAACGTGAGTTTGTATTGCATAATGTGACTACTAACGCTACGCAACGCTGTTTTGTTGCTCCGCTTTTCTATCAATCACGATAGAGCAGTTTCGTTATAATGAGGGAGTTACCCGAAACTACATAGGATAATTAGATTAGTTTTTGTTTCAATTTCTGACTCATAATAAAATATAAACACTGAAGAATTTTATAAAAACCTAATGGAAATATTTTTGAATAATGCTATGAAATTTACCAAGTAATACTTTAAAACATTTCAAATTCAATGTTTTTAGAAAGTGTATTTCAAAAAAAGAAAAAAAAGAAGGTCCTTAAAGTAAATTCCCGTTTTCTACCGTCGATCCATTTCATCAAATCCAAAGACGTTGCCTAATTCCACGATATACAGCCAATACTGGAGAGGAGTTTATGTATTTTCAAACATAATAACGATGATAGGATATGGCGATGCCTTTTGAATTGGCTAAATCGGTCGACGATTTAATATGCACACACTCATGTACTTTACTCCAATATCGGACAAAATCTCTTCTGCTTACCATTAAAGTTGCAACGCCCATGGCTGATAAAGACCAGCATGATTATCACTTATGAGAAATGTTTCTAAGTCATAACGGGTGTGGAATGGAAGTGAGGCGAGTAATGTATGAGCTCAAAGAGATTCTCCTCATAACCTATTCTCAATTTTTGAAATTAAAAATTAATCTGTCAAGCCTCGAGTAATTCTTGTGTGGCGTTCAATTGCGTCCAATCTTTTGTTCGGACATATCAGTTGGCTGCGTTAGCCCAGTGGTCCAGTCGCGAATTCTTGACCTTTACTTTTGTCAAGTTCTGTGGTGTCACTGAAGATCTAACATATGTAGATAGGCTGATGCACGTTAAATGGACCGTAGCTCAATGTCCTCACGATGGAGTAGAAGTATGAACAGCGGAACACCAGCTCAGGGGTCGTTGTTTAATATAACGAGGTCCATCGCCAATAGCCCTCGTGTTCCTTCAGAGTGAAACTTGAGTAATCAATCTGATAACACTGCTCTCCCTTCTTGATTGAGATTATCCTCTTGATAAAATACCATTAAAAACAATATTTAATGAACATTTTTTACATCCCTATAAATAAGTGACAAGTGGTTTTTTTCAGAAGCAGGAAATTATAAGAAAACTCTATAAAATTTAAAGTTACAAAATCTTCGAATATATTTCTTGATTTTACGTAAAAAATAGCGCTGGGAAATTTTTTTTTTCGAGATAGTTTAAAAAGCCTGCGTTTATCGTCGTTTCTTAACCTTTACCGAAACCTTAATCCTAAATATTGTGTAATTTTGTTTCCATCAAACTACGCTCTTTTGTGTTTGCTCTACTGCAATAAAAAATACACCAGAAAATTGAAAAAGAGATCTTCAGATTTGTTTATTTTCTAGAACTATAAAAAACCGCAACAAACTGCCTGAACTAACCACTAAGATATCGGAACATTGACCGTAATTAGATATTCGGATAAATTGAGTTATACTGTGAAAACCGTTTAACACGAAACTAAAGGGACTGAAATGTTTTTTCGCGTTAAAGGATATTGAAAAAAAACACACACACATATATTCCACAAAATTAAGTTTTAGAGGACATTTTATTTACAATGATATGGTTTTCGTCTGTATTTCATAAAACCCATCTAAACATTTGCGTAATTTGCTCCCTTTTTCTTAAATTATTGTTGATAAAATAGAGTTATATATAGAGCAATACCAAAATTTACAGATTTCCACTTTCGTCTTCTGTTTTTCATCAAGAGCCATAAGAAGCTCCATTTTCACTTTAAGTAAAATAATTGTTTGCTTTTCCACTGAGCTCTTTTTGCCATTGTGCTCTCTCAAAAAAAATCTTCTAACGTAGAAAAAAACACTGCGAACCAAACTCATTGATTTTTACTCACACTGCGATGTACTCGTCAACGAATTTCAAAGCGAACTGATGAGAGATGAGATGTTTTTGTGGGGCGTTTGGCTGATGTCACAGGCTATTCCTAGGGTATTTCAAAGTCAAGTTAGCCTCCTTTCTACGAAACATATGAAACTATTTTAGAATTATTTTTGACAAAAGAGCCACCGATAAACCTTGTAATATGAACATCTTCCCACCTATTTTGATTAAAAAAATTACATAACAAAACACATACGGTAGAAAACTGGTAGAAAAAAATGAAGGTTATAATCTCGGATACAGATAACTGATGACGTTGCACATTTTCGACAAAATATTCTACCTATATTTAGGTCAATTTGAACTATGTTTAACCTTCATTATAGATTCCTTTCTCATATACACCCGAAATTAGATTTTGTTATGTAATTCTTGTTGAATTCTTCCGGGCTATCGCGTGTCATTTGAATCTGACCTCTTAGAAAATCACTTTAATATACTCTTTCTCCAGTCACGTGAGTCGCGGTAGGGGGGAAGCCGCCAATTCACGCTACAGTTGCTTCTATCTTCGAGCCCTGACAGCAGGCACTAAAGCAGTAATGCTCAACCTTTTTCTGGTGCGGTACACTTTTAACAATTTCAGAGTTTGGTGGCGCACTAACAATAAAATAATTTTAGGAGAATTTTACTTATCTATAATACACTATGAAAAAAAGTTTATAATAATAATTTTCGATGTTACATAAAAGAATGTGTACGACAAAGACACAAGAAAATCTTTTTATTTAGTAACTAGTTACAAATTAATAAAAAGAGTATGTATTTAATACGAAATTTGAGTTGGATGATTTTTGATAACTTCGTTTATATCGGGTCTTAAAAATGATCATGCTACTCTTATTTCGTCATCTACATTTAAAATTCTCGATCTTTCTTTCCTTTTTCAATTCCTACTATTAACTCATACTCTCTATGTATTTATTTGTTAGTTTTTATTTATTTATTTATCTTGGTGGAATTTTCAATCGTTCATAAAATACATTTTAAAGCACTCAATTGAGCTGAAATTTTATATTCATGATCATTTTGGATAACAATACAATAATTTGATTATAATTAATGAAAATTAATTGATTAAAACTAACTATTTAAAAAGAATTACAAATACAGCCACGTTGGCATCATTTTTGGCGACTTGTGAAACTTCAAAAGGTTTTTTCTCACGCTTCAAAGCATTCAGTTGAACTGAAATTTTATAGACACGATTTGTTTTGGATGACAATACGGTACTTTAATGATAATTAATAAAAATGAATGACCACTTATAATATTGTGATTTTGTCATACGTATATACATATTTATATTAATTGTAACTATTTAATAAAAAATAGCTAAAATAAAATTTTTCTTTGTTGATCTAAGTAGGAATTGGACTTAAAAAATTTTTTTTTATATATTACTTGTTATAATTGTATATTGACTTAAAAAAATTATATTGACTTAAAAGAAATTTTTTTTGTATTACTTGTTATAATTGTTAATGAAAAATCCGAAATCACGCAAAAAAAAAATGTGGGAAAATTGTTACAATATTTTAAAGCATTTCTTTCTACTATGAGATAATCGCCTCTAATTTTAATTCAAAATGAATTAATTAGCTCTTTTGAAAGTTTTGAAATTAAATTTCAATTAGTATACAGAGTGCGAAATTAGTTTTTTCTCTTCATTCAAAGTTCGGTTACGGCAACGGTTATACATTTACGTGGAACCTTAGAGAAAGCTCTATTATCCACTCTCATCATAATAAAATGGATAATAGAGCTATCTCTAAGGTTCCACGTAAATGTATAACCGTTACCGTTACTCATAATAAATTGAACAGAGAAGAATTTGTTGAAATTCAAAGTTCATACACAGATGTATCCGTTATCACAAATGAATTACGAACCAAATAATTTTTTTTATATCCATCCACGAATATATTCTTAGTTTGTTTCTCTAAAATGGTCGGGAAAAAAATGATTCGGTTCCGGATTTTATTTTTTTTCTCATAGTCTTTTTAATATTATTAAAAAATTTTTTGGGGCACACTTCAAGAATTTGGCGACACACAAAAATGCCGCGGCACGGTGGTTGAGAAGCACTGCACTGAAGGAATGGTCGATACACACTCAGTCTGTCGATGTTCAAACATTTCCAGTTGTGTGGCCGAGTAGTAATGGTCAGGAAATCGTGGTCGGCTTTGTCGAGTCACGGTTTCGAGTTCTTGTGTCACTGAAGATCTGCCGTGAAAAGAGGTTGATACATGTTAAACTGTCGAGGCTAAAAGTACATCCGCTGGTGTAGTATGGAGCTGAAGTGTCATCCTTGTCACCTGAACGTAGTTCAAAATTACGATATCGTTCGAACAGCCCTGGGTTGCTTCAGATTAAAATTAAAATTAAAGTCAAATTTACAGCTGTCCTGCCGATGAATATGAATAAAAGTGATATCAGCTTTGGTTTCGACCCTGTGACTTGTATCTGATTACTTGTGCAACAGTTATTTTTTAAATAAAATAGATGGAGATTTTTATGGTGGTTTTTTTAGATTTATTTAATGAATTTTAAGAAAAAAAAATGCTAAATTTAAGAAGAGATAAAAAATTATAACTAAAATGGGAAGAAATGGGTAAAAAGTTGCATAAACGGAGCTGGCTCTGCACAAAAAGTTTATGAACAAATACCAAATTTCTCAATTTTGATGTGTTACTTGGCTGTTCATTTTTGAAATGACTTTCAGGATAAGAGATGCTGTAATTTTTACAAAAACTATAGCCCTTTATCTAAGCTATTATATGTTGGTGTGGTAGTTAGGAGAGGGGGTACCAGCTCAGGTGTTGTCTTCGTCACTTGACCGTGGCTCAAAATTACGAGGTCTGTCGTAAAAAGAGCTCGTATAGCTTAACAGTGCGACGTTAACATTCACTTAGTCACTCAGGTATTAAATGAAATTGCTTAAAAAAACAGTGATTATTTTCACATAAGAGACTGTAAATTTTGTAATAAAATAGTGACTAATAAATCTGAAGGTCTACTATTACACAGAACACACGCAAAAAAATGTAAGTCAATTATTTTCAAAACTTTTGAGCTATAGCTGTCCCGGTTTGAGCATTCTCTAAAAACCACAATTCGAGTAAAACGCATTTTAAAGTTTGACATCTTGCTTAAAGTTATGGCATTTGCTTTTACTAAACACTTGCAGTTCTTGTTCTAGAGAATGAGAAATAAAAAACTTAATATTTTAACACGCTTTTATATTAGCTTCACATGTATGTAACATCTTTGAAGTCGAACATCGGGATCTAAATCGAAATAAAAAAATGGATAAAAGTTTAAAAAAACTAAAAAAACATGCTTTTAAGTGAATCGAACTAAAAAGTAAAAAATAATTCTTAATATAAGAATGAAATTATTAACGAGAAAATTAATGTCATTGTGGTAAAAGCGTGGGGTGCTCGATATCAATTGTTATAATTTCTTACTAGTTCTATTCCGAAATGCAGAGTTAATGTACACACATGTAGCGCCCCACGTCGCACTCTAACTCCTACTCCATCCTTCGCTTGCATGCCACTCCAACGTGAGGAATTTGGATCCCTTCAGATTTAATGTGCATTAAACCTACTCCTTGATGGATTTTCAATGCGATCAGAACTCGAAAACAACCGGTAGTTGATTCAAAAGAACAAACAGTTGCAATAATGTTTGATTCAGTTTATTTGAGTGAGGGTCACTTAAGAGAACTATTGGCAAAGAATGAAGTGGATACGCTCGAATTATTGAATTAATAGAATTAATTAAATGCATAGAAAGGGAGAGAAACCTTATAATTCCCCTCCATCATGCTGTTATATCTAGCTTGGCACAAAATTATCAAAATGAAACCTTACTTTTGTGTGGTGCATAGATAAAAAAAAGTCTCTAAAAGCATTCTAAACATTTTTTCTTATCTCTGTCCAACCAAGTATTTTTTTTACATTGTTTAAGCTTAAATGGAGTCTCGTTTAAAATCAATAGGATTAGCGTAACCTTTTCGGGGCTTCAAATTTAAAACAAAAAATCTCATTTTGATGTTACTTACTGTAAAATTCGGCGTATATAACAAGCACCTATACTTTCAAGCTGCAATTTTTGATTTTTAGGTATATTCGCCGTAAAATGCGCACCCTCTTTTATATGAAGAAACCTGAAATGTACGTGCGAAATGCTCTTATGTTTTGAAGCCATTTATTCCAGGTATTTTTTCAAGCTTTAGAAAAAAATAACATACTTCTAGAACTACAACTCTTTAAGCTAATAAGGAATGTCATTTATATTTTAAATAATATGCAGAAGTCTACTTTTTCCCCCTTATGCTAATCTTTTTTTTCTTCTTTTTTTATTTTAAAGGTCTACTACCTGGCGTATAACACGTACCCGTAAATTTCGATCCCATTGTTTGGAATCTAAGCGAGCGCTATACCCCGGTTTTTCCGTTAGTTTATACAACTGTAAAAAATTAGTAATGAACTATTTGAAATCACTTTACAAGGACTGCTGTTGTGTAATACTAAAAAACAGCTGATTATAATTTACTATTACCTAAGTTTTGAGAGATCTCAAATGAGTGATGGAAATAAAATTCACAGAAAATGAAGTGTTCATTTTAAACACAGCAATTACAAGTTAAATAAGGTGAGCGTGTTCGAGTGAATATTAACGTTACGTTTTTCAGCTATACTCGAGGGCTTTTGGCGACGGACCTCGTAATTTTGATTCATGGTCAAGTAAAAATTGTGACACCTGAGTTTGCATCCTCTTTCTCTAACGTTTGAGCTCTCGACAGATTTCATGTGTATCGCTCCCCTACACGGCGGGACATCAGTTGTACTGGGCTCGAACTCATGACACGCTGGCTACAAGTCCGTTACCTTGACCACTGGGCTACCGCGGTCATTTACATAAGGTGAGATGAACCCAGTTAGTATTATCTATAATGCGTTTGATTATATTTAGGTTTCAATTTTATAAATAATGAATTTTAATCTTTAGTTAGAATTTTTTTAATCCTGATTATACCTGCCTTCAAAAATCGTTAACGCAATTTCAATTATATGGACAAATTATTAATGTCCCTTAAAATCTAAAACAGCGTTTCTCAAACTGTGGGGCACGACCCTCAAGGAGGGCGTGGTAACTCTACAAAGAGGGCGCAAGCATATTGAAAAGTCAAAAACAAAAGATTATTTGAAGAATTATTAATTTACTGAAAGTAAACAAACTAAATACATTCCGACATTATAAAATATAAAAAAAATTCCCATGTATACTGATATAATACACTTATTAATGTATCAGTTTTGCACACTGTATTTTATAATTAAATTTTAGAGCAATACTAAGTTAAGAACAAGTTTAATAATTGCCAGTGATCCATGGGCTTATCATATATAAAATTATAAACAAAAAAATAATTGATAATTTATACGGTTTATAATTAATCCCTTAATTGCCTGTTAAAAGTTACGCTATTCGCTCCCGAATGCCACCGTTTTCCACGTAGCCTTGCGTATGTGATGTATTGGTGGGGGGGGGGAGTATTTAATTGGCAAACTTCTGAAATTAGTGAATTCTTCTCAAACACTGTCAAGTTCCTTTTATTGCATTCCAAAGTCATCGGAATAGTTCTTTGTATAGCCGTGTGTACAGAAAAATCGTACTTCAGAAAGACGTATATAAACGCCCGGGGCAATAAATGCTTTGGCTGAGCGATACGTTTATCTACGCCGGTGGTGCTTAAGAGGTTAAACTTAAATTTTATCTAAAGCGTTAAAGTATAGTATTATTGGATTCAATATATTGTTGTTGTTTTGAGGGGATCGAGATGAAAATTATGATTGAATATTGGTTCGCAAACATTGAAAGTTTGAGAAGCACTGATCTAAAGTATTCTATTTATTTGGCTTCAGTAATATGTTCATTCTATAAAGTAAATTTCTATATTATTTTAATTTTCCTTCCAACTTCAGAAACCATTCTGAGATGGGGTTTTTTTTTGAAGATACCGAGGCCTACAGAAGAATCACTACAATATTATGTCTTATGTATACATCAAAAGGTCCTGTTTATCAATGAAATAAATATAAACAATAAGTTTTTAACACTTTTTTAAAGTAATTATTGTGTTATTTCCATCGTTACTTATAACGTTACTTACCTCTTCTCAGCGTGATGACAATATACACTCATTGAAAAAAAAATTAGCGCACCAAGAAATAATTGTGGGATTGTAACGAAACTTGGCATAAAGTTACATGTCGGGGTGATATGCAAATGATTAGAAATGCAGCGTGATTTCGCTTTACGTATAGCCGGTATTGGGCGTTTAACGTCGTTCTCCGTGGAGTATAAAACAGGTAACCAAAGCTTGTTTGAGTGTGCTGAATCGTTTACAAAGGAAGAGCTGAGGTAGGCATGCCATTACGCCGTTTTCGAAGACAATATGAGCAGCTATTGCAGTTTGAGAGAGGGAGAATCAACGGCATGATGGAAGCTGGGTGGGCAGCTAGGCGAGTAGCTCCTCAATTAAGCCGCTCTGATTGCGTTGTGAGGAGGTGTTGGGACCAGTGGATCCAAGAGATGTCATTGACACGAAGACTAGGCTCAGGATACCCTCGACAGACTGGTCGTCGAGAAGACCACCACATCGTATGAAATGCACGCGTAGAGCAAACCGCTTCATCAGCCGCCATCCAGGCACAGGTAGCACCTTCACTAGGGGCTCCTGTGTCTTCTCAAACCATACGAATGCGCCTGGCTGAAGGACATTTGGGATCGAGGCGCCCATTACGTGTGCTGCCCTTCACAGTAAGTAACATAAGTAAGGCTTACTTAAGGCTTGTGTTAACGCGCGTCACCCTCTATGCTTCACCTTGTGCAATATGACATTCAACCAAGGATCCAAATGTGCATTGCAGCTGACGGCGAGGAGTTTGAAAGTCACAAATAAATGCATATTGTTATAATTAGTTGTTTGTTTCTTTCTCAAATCGTTCCTCTTGCATCACACAGTAGGAAAGAAAAAAGAGTACATGATTCAACCGCTCTATTCTTTGTATTAACGTCTACAAGGCGACTTTTCGTTCTAAATCGATGATGCTCTACAGCAGGGATGGGTATTACGTTAATCATGATCGACTGGTGGACTACCAAGACATTTTAAGGTGACCACCTTTGCTAAGACCTAAGACGCGCATACTAAAAGAAACATACTTATGAAACACCGATGCCTTCTAGACTGAAAAATCAACTTTTCACAATCATTACTGTGTTTACTTAAGCAAATGATTCTATAAATGTGTAGACGACACATGTGCCTTCAATGGAACCGTCCGATGACGCTTAACGTGTCCACTACTGCTGCAGGGGGGAAAAGCGATCACTGCGATACCAGCCGTGCGGATGAATTTTTTCCAACACACCGACAGAAGGGAAGAATAAATGTTGAGATCAGCTTTTTCCACGATGGTACGGGATTGGCTATTGAGATACTATCCCACACCCCTCCCTCCCATGGAATTGGGTTTCTCGTTCTGATGTCATGTCCAGCAAAAGCACAGGACTTTGCAATGAACAAATAACGTCGGTTTCAAATTCATCGGCTTATGTATGTTTGCTCGCTGCATTGAAAACGTCCATGCTCCACGGTCTGGAAGTCGATCATAGTTGTTCAAGCATTCAACTTGAAAATTTGTGGTACTTGTATTTTTGTAGTAAAAATAGTAATCTGTCAGTTTAAAAGATGGGTTCA
>BMAV01005669.1:120979-201474 GCA_019973955.1 Trichonephila inaurata madagascariensis | reverse complement strand
ATATATAAATATAAGAAGAAATATTAAATGTCAACGGTATTATCACCTTTTAAACGCGTTGCTATAATGTTAATTCGTATCATCACTTCAAAACGTATTGCTTTTGTAAAATATAAAATATTTAGCATTAAGAACATAAATTATTTTTATTCACATGCACGAGTCTTTTTTTTCCATTTTCAGAAAAACTACGCACCCACCCTACCCTTTTTCACATAAAGAACACTATTTTTATAATTTATTTGTATTAACCGATTTTCGCGGTTTGAAGATTGCTCCTTAATCTTTTAGTCGTCAAATCTGGAAATGGCATATGGAATTAGTCGCCAAATCTCGAAATCCTTAAAATCCTTTTTTCTGAGGATCCTAATCAGGACAATGAAATAAAATTATGAAATCATTGTATTCTCATTAGTCCTTGACAAGCGTGCAAAATTTCGAATTTATCTAACTTTTTAGAATGTGTAAAAATCGAGTACAAAGATTCCATTACATACAAGTGAAACTTATAAAAGCGTGTTAAAAAAAAAGTGCACGTTATACGGCGAATGCAGTAATACCCCCGAGCTCTTAAGCAATTGGTGGGGCAGAGTGAAAACCGCTTAAGTGGAATTCCGGTATTCGGGGTATAATTTCGCATATAAATACATACAAATTATTTTTATTTCGAGCTGGAAACGAAAGAAAATAATTATTTAGGAAAAAAAATATTTAGTAAAAATCCAAGATAACATAAATACAAAATCAAAAATCGAAATTTTTTGAAAAAGGTTTCATAAAACCTAACAAAGAAGTCTGTTGGCTCATAGATCTTTCTCCCGCAAAATTTCCTCGCAGCATGCTAAAAAGTACACATGGGTGACAAAATAATACGAACACCTATGAAAGAGGAGAAATGCTTTATTAATAGGAGTTGGACCCCCCTTTGACTGAATTACAGACTGTATGCGACGGGGGATGGATGCATAGAGGTCATGAACAACTTTTAATGGAATATGAAGCCATTCTTCGTGGAAAGCGGTCTCTAATGCCGAAATCGTAGATGGTGGGGGGAATCGAGCACGGAGTTTTGACTCCAAATATCCCCACAAATATTCAATAATATTTAAATCAGGTGACTGAGGGGCAAGAAAGATGACCTACGTCTGACCTACGATGACCTCTGCAAACCATTCTTGCACGATTTTAGCTCTGTGGATAGGGGGCGTTGTCGTCTTGATAAAATGGGCATTCTCCGGGAAATAAAGTCTGACAAATGGATGCACCTGGGTTCCCCAGGATATCGACATAGTGGGCAGCTTGGGAAACCCTTTCCATGCAGAGTAACAAGGGCCCAAGACCACGCCAAGATATCGCCCCCATACCATAAGGGCCACCTCCATGTTTACAGTCGGCATGATGCATTCAGGAGCAAATGCTTTTGGGTGTTCTCCACACATAAACTCGTCCGGTGGTCTGGAATAGGAGAACGTTGATCATCCGACCAGATGACTTGTTGCCACTGTTGTGGGGTCCACTGTCTGTGTGTTCTACACCACTGGGGTCGCTGTAAAGCATGACGTGCTGTTACCAAAGGTTTACGAATTGCAACTCTTCCACACAAGTTCGAAGCATGCAGTTCCCTTTGGACGGTTCTTGCTGAAATAGGGTTACGAAAATGACTATTCACCTCAGACGTTATTTGGGATAGAGATTGCTTGCGTTTTGGGCCACTATGCGGGTTAAGACTCTTTTGTCCCTCCGGTAAGCTTTTTTTTTCCGTCCACTGGGTTTCCCAGACCCCAAATTTCCCCGCACTTTTGGCTGTCATAACGGCAGATACAGTATTTTTCCACGCCCCAAAAAATTTAGCGTTTCCCCCCGGCAACCAGCGCACCTCAAAAAATCAACCCGAACTCAAGGTCCGCTTATTGCTTTTTTCGAAATTAAATAACGCGTGCAAACCATTGCGCTGTTGAGCGACTGATACATTCCCTTTCGAACCGCTTGGCGGCGGACTGAAAACGAAAAATGACATGCCGTGGTTTTTGAAATAGGCCATGCCATTTTTGCGGTGTTCGTATTTTTTTCACCCATCTGTATTTTTTTTGTTTCTAATGCCCCTATGTAGTTAGATCGAGGCAAAGAAATTATCGTGGCAAAAGGGGGATGCGCCTGTCGTTTGGGCCCTTTGCCTTGAGCACCATGCAGGTGAAGTACGATTTAGCTTGGAGAAATTCCCAAAGGGGCGATAGATGGCGACACCCTCGAATTCCACCCCCCCAATATAAAAGGAACTATTCTCCAGTCCACGATCGGATTCACCCACAAGATTTAGGACCCACTGATTTAACGAGCACGTACCCGTGTGTACTTGGGGGTTATTTGGCGGCATCGGGGATTGAACCCAGTCCTTTCCCGGGCTGGGTCCGATGTCAACACTGGAACCACGGTCCCAAGTATTTTTTTTCCTCGTTTTGTTGAAAAGCACGCCTACGTTGGGGTCTATTTTTTAAAAAATTTTTAACCCTTTTCAATTAAACTTAGGTTTCTGTCAAATCCTCAACAGTCATTCGATCTTCTGATTGAACTAGATCTTAAGACTCAAGTGCTTCAATGCATTTGCATGTACTCTTGCTCATGAATTTCTATAAGTTCATCAATTAGCATCTTCTGTCTGTGTGAATCCAGCAGTTTTTCAACATCATCACTATCCACTTTTGAATTTATTTGACTGGCAAGATAGACAACTTCTTCAATCCCATCACCAATTTCATCAAGTTTCATTCTTATTCCGTCTTACGTTTCAGTGATTAGAAAAGGACACAAATTTAAAGCGATTGTAAAATTGCCTAACTCTGGCTCGCGCAAGTCGGATTACCGTAAGTTGAAGTATATTACTATATACATAAAACTTAAGAAAATCATTTTGAAAATATAGGTGCACGTTATATACCCGGGAACTTGTGGTACATGAGCGAAATCTTGTTACTTGGGGGCGGGGATATGAAAGAATTTATAAAAAAGAAAACCACTGTAAAACAATTATTTTCACCTTTAGTGTTTTGCTTAAATATGTAGTTTTTATTTTTAAATACCTTGAGAGAGAATCAAATTTTATGAAGTAATTGATTGACCTTATTAGAATAACCCGCGAGGGGGGGAGATAGATTTCTTCGAATAAAAAAGTTGAAATCTCTTAGTTGAAAATGAATTTATTATTGTTCTATGCATTTTTAAATTTTCCATATTATGATAAAAGGGTTGCCTAAATGAAAAATGGGCATATGCGATTGTAGGAATGGCGATTCTTTCCAAAAAAGATAGATTTTTAAATGGATTCGAATCGTAACCTAATGAATCAATTCACAAAAAAATCCATTTTTTTTAAAATATGCATTTATTTACAATGCAAATATAAATCTATTTTTTGAAAATCAAAGAAAAAGATACCGTAATAAACGATCTCTTATCAGTAAAATCAGCGAATTTTTTAGTTCACGGAATTCGACAATTACAATTATTTTAATTGCCATATCAAAATATCAGATATAAAAGAAGACATTTATTTTTAAATGTTTTTGTTACATTAACAAGTTTAGAAAACAGATAATACAGCTTATAGTTCCCAATACTTAATACTTAAGTTTTTAAAAACAACAGTCCAAGCGGTTTCGCTCATCCCTTGCGATGTTGCCGTCAATCGAAAAAAGGCGCTCACAAGGAACAGATGATCCCTCGATACTCATTTACATCATGGCTATTGAGTGAATGATTGATTGATTGAATATTAACGTCACACTGTTCAGCTGCACGAAGGCTTTTGGCGACGGACCACGTAATTTTGAACCATGGTCAAGTTACGTGGACGACACCTGAGCTGGCACCCCCTCTCCTAACTACCACACCACACCAACTGGAGGACGTTTCAGCTCTCGACAGATTTAACGTGCATCGCTGCCTTACACGGCGGGTCTTTAGTGGTACTGAGCTCGAACTCGTGACAAGGCAAGCCACGATCCGATACCTATACTACTCGATTACCTCAATCTGGCTATTGAGTGAACGTGATGATAAATGGTATTTTTTTGTTCTTGCCAGTAAATTATAGGATCATACTTCAGGTGCACAACTGCCTGCAATAAATAACGTTTAAAGATAGTACATTCAACTAATTGTAAATAATATTTTATGGTTTGTACGTAAACAGAAAAAATCGAATGTCTATTTTCTAGGATGAAATATCGATTCACTGGATCGATTAAGTGCTACATATCGACTTAAAAAATCGATGTTTTGGAGCCGGAGAAATCGATTAATTGATCTCAGATCCCTATGTAATTGCGTCAGAATGAGTGCAGCTACAGCACAGCCACCAAACTGGGTCACGTATGACGGTAGGAAGAATACACCCCATACGAGTTTTAACAGTGAAACCCGTTAGTGGTTTAGGAATTTAATCGAAAGTAAAGTCCTGCCATATAAGAATGCGTCAGATCGCTTAACAACGTGCGGTAGTAGGGCTCCTGAGATTGCAAGAGGTGAGTTTAATGCGGACATTTATCGACAAAAAGTGACAGTCTACGGGGAGCACTGTTCATTAAGGTCGAACGTCTTGGAACATTTGGTGTAAAAGTTTTCGAGATGGACAGCAAAGGATATCGGATCTCTATGAGAATATCCGCCCTTCGTTATCAGTGAGACCAAGGCAACTTTAAAAAAATACGTTGTGAAATATTAGAACACCCACCGTACGGTCTGGGATTATCCCCCTGTGACTTCTAGACAGTATTACATTTCTATTTGGATGAAGAAGTGAAGAAAGCTCGGCAGGACTTCTTCAAGAATTAGCCATGTTCTTTCTAGAGTGAAGACATACATCTGCCGAAACGTTGGGATCTGTGTTACAACCCTCAGAGCGATTTCTCTTGATTTTCAATAAAATCATTCCTTTTTATAGAAAGTATTTACTTTTCATTTGGGCAATTTATGTAAAATCTTTTTTCATTTGGGAAACTATCTTTTTTACTATGAAAAATTTTTGGGCAATTTTATATTGCTGTCAATATACAGTTTCAATCTACGTTTTAAGCAAGCACTTCAATTAACGCATTTATTTTCCTAACTGTTCTTTTTTTATTAATTTATTTAAAAGTTTTTCTTTTTTATTGTTTTTTGTATAAAATATTAAGAATTA
Organism: Trichonephila inaurata madagascariensis; assembly: GCA_019973955.1. Lineage (NCBI taxonomy): Eukaryota > Metazoa > Arthropoda > Arachnida > Araneae > Nephilidae > Trichonephila > Trichonephila inaurata. The sequence continues at coordinate 196,298 of BMAV01005669.1, read as the reverse complement.
AGAAATGGAAAGGGGCCCGTTAAAAACACGGGGGTTAAAAAAACATTTTTTTTACTTTTTTTTATTTTTTTTTCATGAATTATCTAGTTCTTCAGTTTTTAAATTGCTAAAAAAATTTCGATAAAGTGTCATCGCTTCAAAGATGTGACCTTAGATATTCAAACTTCTATGCTCTCAAAATGTCTAAGATTTATTTACAGATAAACACAGTTTGTTGCTTAATAGTGTCGATTGTTTTTTGACTTTTAGAATGCTCTTTTACAAAATTAAATTGATTTAGTTGCTTCAAAAGAAAAGCACGCAAATTAACAGAAAATTAATCAAAAAACGAAAAAATTCCCCAAGACTAATTGTTTTTTTGGGGGCATTTTCTACATTTGGAAAAAAGATCTTTGAAAAATCGTATAGTAAAAATTTTTTTTTGATATTTAGTATCATTTAATTAAAAATATACTTTTAAACTTATTTTAGAATTATTTTTACAAAAAAAAAAAACATTTAAATGAAATTTTTTGGAAAAAAAACAAAAAGGAAAAAAAAATGGAAAACATTAACTTTAAAAAGGGCCCTTTTTGGAAACATTCCCTTTTTATGGAAAAGCTTCTATTTTCTATTAAATGTTTTGTTTATATACAGCTAAGACTTCTGTACAGAGGACCATTAAGATTTTCAAAAATGCACATTATTTTTTGAGTTACTATGAGTTGATGTATTAAAATATGAATGAATCCCCTTCTAAATTATATATTTATAAAATCCTAGTTTGTAGGATGTGTACAGATGTGTCTAAGCTATATATAGGCAAAATATATAATTAATATAGAATCATTTTTCATAAACGGGGAATGCTTTGAGAATATATCGTTTTATTTTTTCCCTTTTGCCCTAAAATTGCATTTAAACATTTTTTTAGTAATAATATTCTTCAAACTTTTTTGCATGTATATTTTAACTCAAATGACAAAAAATATCCACACAAAAAAAACCCATTTTTACACTTTTTTTAAAAATTTCGGTTCCCAAACCCTTAAAATCCATTTAGATATTATTTTTAAAAAATATTTAAAGTTCTAAGAATACCCAATTTAAAAAGTTCTGATACTTAATTTAATTATTTCATTATACTTTCACTTTGGAAAGTTTAAATGGTATATGTGAATGACAACAGAAGGTTATTGTTATATCTTACGGTACAAAGGCTTTTTTTTTATTATATCATTCTATAATCAAGCAAAATTCTAAAACTCCCCTGAAATGGTACTTTTTTTACATTGCACTTATTTTCCAATAAAATAATCGGACAGAAAGTGGAACTTTTTTAACAAATAATTAAATATGGGTTAAAAAAATAACTTTGATCTCAATTTGATGTTACCTGATGATTAATAATATTTTTCCTTATATTAACACATTCAAGTCATATGACGACCAGAGATCGTCCTTTGACGTATAAGCTCATCACGACGACCTCACGTTGCAATGCTGTATTGGTTCGTATACATCAGCGATACTCAACCTGTGGCCAAAAGTTTGGGCCCCGGCCCGGGGGCCCCTTGTTTTTGAAATTTTTCTTAAAAAAATTCTTAAAAATTTTGGGGGAAAATTTTTTGTCAAGAAATCTTATCAAGTTTGCTTTTTGCTGTCGGTGTCGTACGGTTTGATATTTTTCTATTTGGGACAGTTAGGGGTTTGTGATAACAGGGGTAGTAGCGATAATTATATGGGTGGAACCAAAAATTTTCTTATTTTTATGTGAAAAATATTTGGGGAAAAAGTCGTTTCAAGACTATTTTTTTAGTGAAAAACTAATGTGGGTCCCGTAATTGTTTTATTTGTTTTTGAAAGTGATGTTTTAAAAACCCAAAAAACGAAAAATCATTCAGTGACCCCTTTTCCCGAAAAATTTTCTCAAAAAGGTGATAAATAGGCTTTTTGAATAATCTTTACAACAGGAAAAACTGTTTTGTCAGTGGTTATATCGCAGTGGTAACAAAGACATCCTATAAAGTTTGTTATATTATTGGTAATCAAGTGAAACCGTTTACTGATGCAGAAATTGTGAAGGTGTGTTTCTTAATTGCTTCCACTTTAGTGTTAGAGACAAAAATAAAAAGTATACAAATAATAATTAAAAAAAAAAAGGAGCTATAATATTTTGATCAATTTTCCTCATTTTAAATTTCCAATGTTATTTTGATCTTAAAGCATCCCCATTTACCCTCATGTTGCGGCCTGCATGAAATAACTAACATATGTATGCAGCCCAGCAGAAAAAAAAAAGGTTGAGTACCCCTGATATATATGGATGTAGCATAGTTTTGTCTTAGAGATGGTACTGTGTTATGTTTTGAAGTGAAATAGTGGCATTTGAACGCCATAATTCGTCAGTTTTGGTCACCTTCTTTGCTTCTTATTCAAATCAAATAATTTTTCTTTCGTATTCTCTCAATATCATCAATAGTTATCATAGGCGGAAAAAGATTTCATGATTTAATAAGAAATAATTGATAAAATATATTGAAAGTGTTTTAGGCTACGAAAATGAATGTATTTAAAATCTAAAGAAAGTTTTAGTGATAATTGTAATGAATCTAGCCACGAAATTAGTAAGAAAAAGATGATAATAATGATGACGCACCATCCCTACTAAACACCAGATCTAATGCAAGGTAAGTAATATCAATAAGATAAATGTGTTTGATAAATAAAGAATTACAAATTTAGCTGAATAGGCATTTTAATACGGCGTCATTAATTTAAAAAGCAGGGTATAACCTTTTTCCCTCGGGGCCGCATACTAATGGTAGGTATTTTCACGCGGGCCGCATACACATGACAATTACTTCTTTGGGCGTAACATGCGGATAAGGGAAAAAACACATTATAAAACCAAAACAATATTGAAAAAACAAAATTGATAAAAAATATTAAAACTCATTTTTGCTTTTATTTTAATTATGTACTAACTTTTCTGTAAAAACAAATACACAAAATATTTTTTTTTATGAATTTTACTGAGTTAAAGGATACTTTTTATTTTCTTTCAACTATGATCAAGCCTTTTGCTTACATTCTATATAAAAAAAATAACAAAATTTATACATTTGATTGCTTGGTTGACAGAATTTCTAGTTAAATTTTTGTACATTGTTCTCCAATAATTGAATTACTTAGTACAATGGGCCATGACTGGGCCACTCAAAAAAGGCCGGTGGGTCACATGCGGCACGCGGGCCGCAAGTTGAGTATCGCTGGGTTAATGTACCAAATCCTGAGGATTTCTTAATTGTCAGCCTGCAACTTATTGTTGTTGAACACCCACCAAAAACACATACATGCTTCCAACTTATATTCCATGATAAATGTCTGTTATTATTTCACTGAATATTTTGTAGTTACAATTAGTTTCATTCAGATGTATTTTTTTCTTAAGCTGTCTAACTATTTTATAAAACTTGAGCTTGGAAAATTGTTATGTTTCGTGAGTTTCAGATCGGTATTTCTTCAGTTCTCATCAAAATGTAATTATCCAGATATTTCTTCGTACTTTTAGAAGACATGACACATTCCTCGCAAGACGTTCATATTCCTAGAGCTATATAGTGCCCGTTTTAATAGAGTAAAATTGCTCAGCTATCAGTAAAATTTAAGGAATCTACCGAATGGACAATTAGATTTTTGCAATTAATGAATCTATTGCATTAATGAATCTATTGTACAATGGGTCTATTAAGCCATTTCCTCATTCAGGCAGAAAAGAAGGGTTTGGCGTGTTAATTCATAAGCTGCAATAAGAAACAAAAGAAAATTTATTACTGATATAATAGAGTTGTAATTTATCATTCTCTTTTTTTTTTCATTTTTTAAACTTAAATATAAAATCAAACTTTAATATCTGTAACCATACTTGTTACGATGGATTCCCCTTTTTGTTTCTGTACATTGTTTAAAATAAGTTTCTACATACATTTTTGCAAGCTGTAACTTGCATTTATAAAATATTCTTATGATAAATTTAAGTAAATTTTCTCGGATGCAAAAATTGGAACTAGTATGTAAGTGAGTGTTTTAAGGTATTGAATTCGAAAACTTCCGTACCATTGTCTTAAAATATGTGGCATGTCAGGTGGTGAACCATAATTTGTCCATCAGTGCACAACTCGACAGTGATTCTATTTACAGCGTTCTTAATTGTGCAGTCGGCCGTTTGTGTTCCAATTTTCAAACCGAGACGAATTACGAATACAAGGTTCCAAGTTAGCAACAAATCAATTTGATTAAGTGTGGGATATTATGAATAGATATGAATGCTATGGTTACGAATGCTTGTAATACAGCTTTTTGTTCGCGAATTTCCAACACAAAACATGCTAAAAAGGAGACAACCGTTTGGATATAGACTGCCTTCTATCCGTAGTATTTTCAACAACCATAAAAATAATTTTCAGATGCATATATATGTTAAATGTCGCTGTTTTTCAGAAATTCTTGAATGATATGATGATTTTGTGAAATTCCATCGATATGTAGAATGCGATTGTATTGCAAGAAAGGCAGAACAAGTTGTATCGCAGATGCCTTTTTTTAAAAAAAAACTACATGCGTTCATGGAATAGAATATCCTGAAACTTTGATTCTCATGATTCTTCGTCAGACAGTAAGCTTTTCTGTTATTTCTCAGTATGGGGTTTCAATAATTCCCTGCCAACGCAATCGCCAAATCTCTCTCCATTAGAACTCGTTCGGGCTCTAACGAGTAGGTGTTTTCGCCCGGCCACGGATCTCATTGAGAATACTATGAGTCAACACATCATCAATTATTTTTTGCCTTTGTAGATGAATTTCCTAAATAAAATATTGAATTCCTGTGATAGTAATAGCGTTTCGTTTTTAAATGCATGCGTATTACTTCTACTGATATTCATAACATTTAGAGAAGTCCTCCTAGGTGTACCACTTCTTATGTTATTAGGTGTGTAAAAATATTAAAAAAGAGCTTAAGATTTATTCAAACTATTATCATTATGTGTGCCGAGAATAGTATAACCTAAAAAAATAACGCTTTGAATGTCATACAAATTCATAACTGTTGATTTTTTAAGAAAATTTCAATACGCTTTTTTATATAAAATATATCAAATATAAAAAAAATGTAGATGATTTCTATTTTTGTGACCAAGTTTGAAAATATACCAGAATTTCATTTTGAGTCCATTTTGAATATTTTTGCCGAATGTTAAAAATAATACATATTATATTGTTATTATAATGTACTTAACATTATTGTCTTATTTGCATAAATTGTTTAAGTAATGTACATGTTCTTGTTGTTATTAAATATCTAAAATAACCATTCTGGAACAATAAACTTTTCAAGTTTCATTTTCCATTTATCTTAAAATAGCGTAAAAAAATGGTGTATATAGAGGATGGTGAAGGTTTAATCATATTTAAAAACAAACCAATATAAAAGTAGTAACCTTGACAACAACATATTTATAATTTATCAGAGAACTGTCAAAATATTCGACTATCAGAAAAACTTTTAATACAACAAAAATAAAAAAATTTAATATAGTTTATTAATTTCAAAAAAAAAAGGTATTTTCCATAAAATTAAAACATTTTGTACAAGTAACAAAAGTTCTATAGGCATGATAATATAATTTATGACTTTATTTTACTTTTTGAAATTAATTTTTTTTATTGACTGCATTGGGAAAAGTCTGATTCATTTAAATCTTTCAATGCTTTATTCTTTAGTTCCTCTGGGTACTTGCAACTGCCTACGTAATAAAGTTCAGTCCAATGGTGCCTCTCGAGTGAAGTTATCCAACGCATGTTGCATCCACACGACAGGGGGTTGTCTGAAAAAAGTAGGACTTCATCACTAAATTATGATACTTTACCATTTTTGAGTGCGTTAGAAATTAATTTAAAAAGTAAAATAATAATACTGTAGTTGACTGACTGAAGATATTTTGTGTGTAATGTAGTTTTTTAATTTGTTATTTCGTGAAAATATAGACAAACGAATCTTTTTTGAATTAAAATGCTGAAAATGTCATGAAATTTCAAAATCTTACTTAAAAAGTAAAGGTTTGTGAAATTGATCTATGTGAATTAGAGCGATTCTTGTTAAAGATGTGACTCATGACTTTTAATTTATTCAATTTATTTCTAAAGATATTTTAAATCAAAATATCAATATTGCATACTTTTTTTAAAATTTGCATACTTATTTTAAATTTAAAATTCTAGAAATCCTAATTATAATTCATAATTTTTAATAATTCATAATTATTATTCATAAAACAAGCAAACCAGATTCTAAGAAATAATGTAAAAGTATTATAATTATACAAAATCTTATAAAATTTAAAAGTAAAAATCTGAATCAGCATATATAATTGAAATGAGTTAAGAATTAATGAGGTTAAGGTTACACTTCCCCCAAATAAAATTTTTTACACAAATCTAGTTCAGCAAAGAATGCAAGATTAACATTTGTATTTGTTAAGTGTAGATATTAGTATTTGTATAACTAATCTATATATATAGCAACGCCCTCTAGCGGACTCAGAGACTTTTTCAGTCTAATTCTAATCCTGGGATTATCAGCAACTAGGCTGTTTAGAAATAGTTATGTAACGCTCTACCCATTCTTTTTTTTTTCATATTTTCTGTGCTGTGAAGTTTGTGAATAAATATAAACTAGCCAGAGCCATATCCCATCACTGTTATATTTGTATTTTAAATAATATTTTTTAATTCTAAAAAAAATTGTATAACAAAATTTTAAAAAAACTCGCTTATGTTAATTTTTTTTTATTTTACAAAAAATGCTATAACATTGAATTATTGCGACATTTAAGTAAAATTTGATTTGTAAGGATTATTTTGAAATTACAAAAACTCATAATCATAAACAATAATTTTGAGGAAAATATTCCAAAACAAACAAAGAGTCAATAAAATATTTTAAGTCCTTTGATATAAGAATCAGTTTAGGTGACTGTAAGATAATGCGAATTGAAAAAAATATTATATCTAATTATAAAAAAAATTGGTTGTGGTATTTCTTTTTAAGGGCAGTCAGTAGGGTAAAAACCTTTTAACTAACATTTTACTACTTTGGGGTCATTTGTACGTTTTAAATGTATTGCTTGAAACAGTAGCTGTAAAGATTTTTTATCTTTTAAATTAAATGAGTTGCAAATACTTTTTAGTGATATAATATTATTAGAATAGATTGAAATAAGGGAGTGTGCTAGTTAAATTACACCATACAACTTCACGCAAAACAGAAATTTTATAAATAGTTTTTAAAAGGTATGCATATAACATTGTGAAAAATTAAACAGAGCTGGAAACTATGATAAAATATGAGAAATTTAAATTAAAAAATATGAATATGAAATAAATTATAATAACATACCTGCAACTTTAAATGCGTCCAGTCTAGGTAAAAGTGGTTTGAAGATATTCTCATTCAATTCGGCGATCTGGTTTCCTCTTAAATATATTTTCTCTAAATCTGGCATGTCTGTGAAAATATCTTCGGGAAGCGATTCGAGTTCATTGTAGCTGATATGTAAAAAAAACCCCACAAAAATGTAAATATATAACTTCATAAATAAACTATAAACAAAATTATTCTTGGGAGACACAATGCATGTTAAAGTATTTTAATTGATAGTATAAAGTTATATTTTTATAATTTATTTCATTACTTTTAAACAATATCATATGTAAATGCACCAAATAATTATTTGTTGAAGTAAAAACCTAAATATTTATATATACGAACTAGGAAAATTTGTACTTGGTATATAGCCATCATCTTGTGTTTGTATTGAGACAATTAACAAACGCTCACTTACTCATTGAATTTAGTTTTTTATATACCAGAAATAAAATTGCTCCTTAAATCCTTTATAAAAAGGACTGTTATAATATCTAAAAAATATTCTTAGTGAAGAAGGCTTATTAGTTGATTATTTAATATTGTGTAAATAAAACATTTTATTAGTTTTTAATTTTATAATTTTTAAAATTTTTATTCAGTTATATAATAATACCCTTAAACATCATTAGTATTCATTTGTTTCAGAAAATGTTGATGTTTGTGTGTGCATATCGCTGATCACTGCACATTATTCAAAAATTCAATTTTATTTTTGATGATTATATAATTATAGTTATATCAATACAAGTAAAACATTTCATTTCAAAATGCTTTTCCACCATAAATCTATAGTAGTTCTACTGAAACACACAATATGTGTGTGTTAACCTTAGATTAAAATTCAGTGATACTTAATATATTTTTCTATAAGTTTTTTCTTCCATTTGAGGACATAGTAGTGAATTAAACAAATGGGACTCTGAAATATTAAAAATATTTCAAACATTATCTATACTACTGCATTCTTAAAATGATTTGGATTTTTGATTCCGTTGATATATTGTAAATTTATTTCTGATATATATGTGAACTTGAACTGGATGATAAATCATTCTCAAATTTTTTAGAAACTAATTACTTCATAAATTATTAAACCAAATTGTGTATAGAATGTTTCTAATAGGAGCTTTGTGAACAAATGTTCTGCTATTTAAAACAGAATTTTAATTACTAGATTGTAATATATGTTAAAGTAATTTCTGTTAAGTAGTTTATATTAGTCATTACTATATATAAACTGGTGCTCCGTGAAAAGATTTTGATGTCACAGTAAAATTGGACATTATTTATATTTTTATGAAGATATAGTTTCAGAAATGTGACGAGTATCAAAACATATAGAACATGGATTATACTTTTTAAAAAATTTGAACTACTTCGTTTAGTGACTTTTTGGCTACTTTTGCAAATGTTTCTATTGACATTTGAAAGTGAGTGTTGGCAACTATGATAAATTGGCGGCATAACACCTCAGTTTGTGGATATTACTTTTGAGTTACTAGTTTGTTCTTGCTTTTCGTGAAGTGCATTTTCATTGATATGAAAATGTAAATCGAGACGTAAATAAGTGAAAATATAGTTCAAGTAGTTCTTGCCATATAGCAGTCAATCATATTAGTGGTCCGCCAAGTGTCCAATTATACATTTTATGCACCATGAATTCTTTAATTCTTTTATACATTGGGAACATTTTGCTTTATCTTAAGAACTTACAATGCTGCTATTTAGAATATTTTTTTTTATCAAAGTTTGAAAAAATTTATTAACAATTCTATACCATGACAGGTTACCTAATGTGTTTAAAAATAGGTGTATATTTGAGATATTTTTAGATTATCTTGATTCTAAAATAAAATATGCTTGGTAAAGAGAACTGAAAACGTACGACTATTGATTGCAAGAAAACTGAACTAATGAACAAAATACTTGAATTATTACTGACTGACAATAAAAATTCGGCTTTTTTTTAAATATATTTGGCAGGTGTGAACTATTTGAATAGTTGAGCTGTTTACCTAAAACTATTTACATTTTAACTCATAAAAACTACTCGCATTATAAAATGTTCTTATGTTATGATTTTAAATGTATTATAGTTATCAAAGAAAAACTTGTAACTCTCCATATAAATCAAATACTTCAAACAATAATTTGAATAAATTTAAAAATAATTCAGACTTCTACTAAACTAAAATGCTTTAAATTTGCAGTAGGAAGAATTTTACACTAATAGTTACAACACAATTAATTTTAGTAAAAATGAAATAAGATTGTTTTAAAATAAAATAAAAAAGTACAATAGTACAAATAAGTTTAAGAAGTTTCATACCTGAAGCTGATCACCTGCAATTTGGTTGGCGATGGGAACATACTTCTCTTCAATTCCCTAACTTTCCCAACTTCAATTCTGATTTCGAGAAGATGATCAAATGGAGCAAATGCCCTATCATCCAGGGACTCTGTTTCGCATTCGTAAATGACAAGTTCTTCCAAACCTTTCGGCACATTATTCGAAAAAGAATTGACCAACTGAGGTATTTGACTGTGTCTTATGGACAGTCGTCTCAGATTCTGAATTCCTTGAAACATTTCCCATTGAATTGAAGGCAGCACGGCTTGGAAAAGCAAAATGTAAACATCAGAAAGATTTGTGGTAGGTGGACGATCAAACAAAGATGTCATTGACGTAGACCATACTTTTAAGCTCGTGATCTTCTGCGTTTCGAATATGGAAGCCGGTATAAATGTTATATTTGAGCCTTTCAGTTCGAAAAGTTCATACTGGTAACCGTTCGACTGATTTACAACTCGAGAAAGAATTTCTTGACTTTGTAGGCTGTCACATTTCAAACTCACTCGGCAATCGTCGCAGTCTTTTTCACAGTAACATGGTACTATACGGTCTTCTGGTGGACATATTTGGTTTGGATCCACAGCCAAACATACGGATATTAATGAAAACAAAATATAACACAATGAATTTTTCATATTCGCAAGGAAGAATTATTTTTATGTTTCGTTCAAAAAGCTTACTGGATAGATATTCTTATAGAATAATTTCTTGAGTTTTACCCGGGAAGTTATTAAGCATTTGTTTTCTTGACGCTCTTATCTCTTTACATTTGGCCTGTTTGAAGTCCAGTTACTTAAACTTCATCACACAGCAGCTGATGTGTTTACATTGACAAATGACCGTTGGGTGTACGTATCTTTTAGCGCTTGCGCCATGGCAAACTTTCGGAAGAAACCCGAGCTTTATCTCTTTCTAGTGATTAAAAAGCAGATATTTGTAAGTTTCCCAAAAATATTTTTGAAAATTGTGAGTATGTGTGTGCATTTTTTTTATTTTGCAGTTAATATTCTTTTGAAAATCCTACAGATTAAATATTTCTATGGTGGTGTAATATAAATAATCTGAGCATCCTGTTGGGAGGCTTAGTTCCGAATTTTAGATATCATGTTTAAGGTATCCAACTACGTTCGGAACCATGATTTTGAAAAAGCGCATACATGGATAATTTTCATATTTAGTGTCACTTAGATTAGATTGTATAAAATTGTTTTAAGGACATTTTAACAAAAAAAAATTATTTAAATACATTTCACCAAAAAATTAACTTAGAATAATTTTTTTTTCCAAATGTTCTCCTTTTGTGAAAAATGCTTCTATTATAATAATATTTTGCCTGTATATAGCTCAGATCTCTGTACAAAGGCTCAACGAGAATTTTTGAAATATATAACTTAGAAGTGGGTTTATCCCTATTTTACAACAACAGAGCGGAGCAATTTTAAGAAAAAAAACTCCAATAAGTATTTAAATTGGTGGTAACTCTGAAAATAATGTGAATTTTTCAAAAATCATAGTTGAGCTTCTGTAGAGAGGTCTGAGTTATATACAGGCAAAATATTATTATAATAGAAGCATTTTTCACAAAAGGAGAACATTTGGAAAAAAGGCTATTCTAAGTTAATTTTTTGCCAAAATATTGTATTTAAATAAAAATTTTTTGTCAAAATGTCCTTAAAATAATTTTATACATGTATTCTAATCTATGTGACACTAAATATCACTACAATTATCTATTTATACGCTTTTTTAAAATCACGGTTCCGAACGTAGTCGGATACCTTAATTAGTTTTAAGATTTTTGTTTTTCTGAGTTGTAAGTTTTTACATCTACAACCGTACAAAAAATATATGGTAACTTTTTTTTCTTTGACTTTTTGTTGATACAAGTGTTTTTTATTCGGTAAGGCTTGTTTTTTCCTGTTCAATATAGTCTTAAATTTTTTTTTTTAATACTTTTATATACATGAATTACTAAATTTAGCTGAAAGTTGTGTAATAATTTTCTTTTAAATATATCAAAAATAATATTTTTAGAATTGCCATGTTTCTTTCGTTTCGGTTTCAACTACAAGAATGTGTACTGTTATTTAACAAAGAGACAGAGTTTAGTTCCATAATAATTTTTTTACTCATTAATGCAAGCAATATAAATAATTAAAAATCACTAAAAATGATAAAATTCTGGTATGTTACATTTTTTTTTAATTCTACGTTTTCAATTTAAAAAAAATTTAAAATAAGGGCTAGCCAAACAAACTTTTTTTCCAGAATCAACTTAATAACTGTCTGAAAAATTGTTAATTATCGTAAAATCCGGCTTATAGGACCATAAATTAAAAAAATAGGAAATCAAAGAAATAAAAAATAGACTTTTATTATACATAGGTCGAGTGGCTGCGGTAGCCGAGTGGTATAGGTATCGGACCGTGGCTTGCCTTGTCACGAGTTTGAGCCCAGTACCACTAAAGACCCACCGTGTAGGGCAGTGATGCACGTTAAATCTGTCGAGAGCTGAAACGTCCTCCCGTTGGTGTGGTGTGGTAGTTAGGAGAGGGGGTACCAGCTCAGGTGTCGTCCACGTCACTTGACCATGGTTCAAAATTACGGGGTCCGTCGCCAAAAACCCTCGTGTAGCTGAACAGTGCGACGTTAATATTCAATCAATCAATCAATATACATAGGTCGAAATACTATTTGTGTAAAAGAAATGACATACCTAATGAACTTAAAGAATTGTAGTTCAGAAGTATTCTATTTTTTCAAAATTCTGGAATAATCTCCCGAATAAGTGACTTTAAAACATAAGATCGTTTCATACATACATCTTTTAGGTTTCTTCGTAAAAAAAGGGGGCGCACGTTATATGGCCAATATACCTAAACATTAAAAAAATGTAGCTTGAAAATATAGGTGCGTGTTATATGCCGGATTTTACGGTGCTTTTAATATTACTGTCTCCAAGTTTGTTTGTTTGTTTGTTTTGTAAAAAAGACACTGTAGCTTTTAAGAGAACAAATATAATTGATAAAAACAATTTAAAGAAATTATATGAAATCATTCAATGTTCCTTCTTTGACCTTTAGAGGCGATGATTGGAATGGAGATTTTAAAGATACTCTTTATTTCGTTATCTACTGATTAAAATGTCCAACTCCTAAGCAGATTTTGTTTATAATCTCATAAATGATACACATTTTTAGAGTTTCACAACATAAACACAGCAGTAAAAAAAATTAGAAAGAATAAACGATCTCACACACGTGTCACCGTATCCTTTTTTGGACGTTTAAATGACTGTAGTTGAACAAACTGGGGGTTTCCAGTGTAAAGTGTGCTTGATATGAAACTAGAGTTCAGAGGTTAAAAACCTAACTAAACACTTGAAAAGTTTTCAGATAAAATATAAGATGGGGCAGTTCAAAGCGGAATATATGTTGAATGTGCATCTCAGCGTTGAAAAGAATCGTAAAATAACCCTGCGTGCTGTTCGTCATTTTTTGTTTGTTGTTGTTGTTATTGAAATAAATAGCGAAAGAGGAGTTAGAGGAAATTCCTTCACCATCCATCATCATTTAAGGGGTGTTGGAAAGCTAAAATCTCCATTTTTTGACAATTTGAAATTTTACATTTTTAAATTGTATAGATTTTAACCTTTCTAAAATACCTTACGTTTACCTTTAGGAGAATTAGATGCCCTTAAAACCTATTTTTAAATAATCGTTGAAACTGGGCCACACCCGTTTGAACGGGAAAAATTTATAAACAAAGTACTTCGTTTTTGCTTAAAAGTTGAGCATCTGATACAAACCAAAACATGTCTTTTATTTTGAATTGAGTCTTTTATTTTTTGATTTCCTAGCCGATTAGAAGTCTCATTGTATGCATAAAATCAATTTATCTCAAAATGTAAATTTGATGTTCAATGTACCTTTTCTGAAAAACTACTGTTCACAGGTATGTAAATTGTTTTATAATATACTTATAATAATAGCTAATATATACAAAAATGAGCCTTTTAAAAAAAAAATCAAAAATTCATATTTTACAAATTTTTTATGTGAAAAATGGGTCAAATTTCGCAATGTTTGGTAAAATATTTCATAAATTATAAACAAATTAAAAATTAGCTTAAATCTCATTTTCAGTATAATTAGAAAGATGTACTTTAATTGTATGAAACACACACACATTTCAAGATACAACATACAACAGATTTTGAGAAAAGGTACATGGAAAACAACCAATTTAACATTGTCAGTATAGAGAGAGAGAGAGAGAGAGAAGTTTTCAGCTCCCTTTAATTAATTATAAGATATCCAGTTCTCTCACAAAAACAAACACCCTCATGATACATCCAAAAACAGTGACGTCTTAAGATGTGTTCAGGCCCTGGATCTCTACGCATAATTAGGTCCAATATACGCACATTTCAAGACGCAATGCTTAACATACGTTGTGAAATAATAGCTGCAAAATAGGTAACTCGTAGAAAATGAGTGTACGTGATTCACCCTAAACTGGGCATAAATCGATTCGAATGACTAGTTTTTCGACTAAATTAATATTGATGGCGTATGGACGGACTACTGGCATACAGTTGGAAATTTCCAGTTTTTTTTTAATAATATTTTTGGGAATAACACTTGATGATTAAAATTATTTGGATCATTATCTTATTGAAGCCAAGTAAAAAACGAAACAAGGCCTCCTCCGAAACCGAAGCTCTAGAAACGGGCTCAGTTGACCGTTGCCTTAAAATGTACCTGACCAAAAATTAAGTAAATATTGTTACGAATTTTATGTAAAAAAGTCTAAATAATACTGTATTTGGATGTGTAATGTCTTTATCTTACTCTAAGTTTTATTTGATTTACGTTAAAATTTAAATATTCACAAGCAACGCACTGTCTCTTACGTTATAGTAGAGATTCAATGGAAACTTGGCGATATCTTGGAGATAGAGCCAAGTTGGCATCATAGTTGGCGACCATGTTGACGTGTTCGGGACCCTCTGGATTCTTCTAGAAATTTGTGGAGAAACCCATTAATTTCACTCTCTATGATGCAAGGAGTTACCTTTCTGGAAGTTTCCGCCGCGGCTATAAATAGAGCGGTGCCAACCGAAACCGTCAGTCTTGATTCTCAACCAGTGATTATTAAACTTGTTTTGACCATGATTACCGATTAGCTCGGCTGTGCTTGTGAATAAACTTTTACATACGCGTATTTAAGGCACCGGTAATTGTGTCTTAGTGCTGTTGAAGGTGTGAAGACCTTCTGAGATTTACTCTGTGAATATTGCTGCTGAATCTAGTATTTCAAGGATTGGAATTTTGACAATAAATTCGCATTGCTCTTAAAAACTGTCATTTTTTGTGACTATTTAGCATAAAATCCTCGACCTGGATCTACATAACAATATTTTTATTTAAATAGTCGTAGTTTATAGAGACTTCAAACGAGCGAGCATTGCCAACGAATATGAGAATAGATTGGTAGTATGCCGAAGTGGCGTATTAAGTTTTTTGCATTTGGGTATTCCAAGATCATTGAAATAAACTAAGGAGAGGTAAGGAACATCATAAGGATTCAGATTTGCACAGCAAACCACGGTTGGTAACGTCTTCATTTAGCGCTACGTGGTGTTGTTCAAAAGAGCATTTAACGAGACAGACCTGCATTACCGCAGTCATTTGAGCTGTCATCACCCGTAAAGGATTATTGAACGTTTTACCAACATCCAGCTGGCAGATATGCACCTGATTTACGAAACAGAAGGAAATACACGAACTCGGAAACACGGTACTCAGATTCCTTCGAACGGTATCCATTACATTTTGTTTCGTGCTGGGAGTTCAATTCACTCGTAACCCGCTTTTACTATGCATATTACCTCGTAATGATCCATATTCATACAAAAATCATCAAAAAAAAAATATTCCCGTGCAATCTAACTACTGGAAAGGTCCATAGACGTAGAGTCTCTTTCGCGGTAACGGCTTTATACCGCTTGCGGAAACATATTAGTCAAAGTGATACTTTCGGGAATTCGATATGCGGATCACACTAAAGTCTCCGTTTTTTTCTAACTCCACTCAGAGTGTGCTAGCTCGCTGGATCTATTTCCACCGTGCTCTTGTTGAAAAAGTTCCTCAGTTCTCAGTCCGCCTTCGTTTTCGTGAGTTCGCGGACTCCCAGGTATCGCTCACTGAGAGGCCTCTTCCAGATTCTCTCAAGTAAAAACTTTTTCTCAAACTCTCTCGCTCTCCCTTTTAAACCTCCAGTTCCCCACGATCACTCACCGCCTATTCCTTTAATCTCTTCTGTAGGCTCGTTAGATACTGGGGTCTGTCTGGGGGCATAGTGAGAGCCCAGTCCTCCAGACGCACTGTCGTCACAGATCCGTGAAACCGAAAGCACATTGTACCGCTCATTGTTTCTTTTTCATCTCTTGGACTGCCATGGGAAAAAATGGTCAGAATTTTTGACCACCCATTTGCGAAACGTTTTTCCCAGCTATTAGGGAAACGAACGGATCCTCCCACGTTTGTCGGCGCCCCTTCTTAGCAATTAGGGGAAAGAGACTGGGTACATCTCTCTAGGGGTCCTTGTGGTTGGTGAAAGGATTCGTGGAAAATTAAAATGAAGTTAACGGTGCATGAACCACGTTAGGGGATCTGTGAAAGGTTTAATATAAAGTAAAATATTTACTACCCATTTTCATTACAATGGATGTTAAAATAAATTAACAGCGAGATTACCTGCCTATAGTTGCAGACCAATTTGCCGTAGAAACGTTTCCCAGAGGTAGGTGTACGTTGTACCTTGGACTAACTCTGTGGACTCCTGGACTTACAAAATAATAAAACTAGTTTTGCAGTGGATAACTAACCACTGTGAAATCTATGGAAACGAGCAAATTGACGTTGTTGTTCGAAAGGAAATTCCAAGCTAAGTAATTCTAGAATGTCCTACTCCATTCTATAAAGGTCTATATTATATATAAATATATTATGAACATGAGTTCCTAATCAAAGATACATGACAAAATAAAAACCCGAAAAGATTTAGATACTGAATCGGATAAATGACGTTGAAATGCTGTGACCCTTTTCCGCTTCGTAACAGCCACGAGTGCTTGAGAGAACATTTACATTGCGTAGGGGCTTATGGCCATTCTAATAGCCGGCTCTGTTATTTAACGGTAACTTTTACTGTGTTTTTTCCCTCAGTTGTTTGTGCCCGTCTGTTTTTTCCCTCCTTTATGTTGTGTTTTTGATGATTCCTCACCATTAGAAATAAAAATAAATAAATTATTAATTATTTTTTTACGCGCTAAAAAATTATTTTAAATAGAGACATAAACTCTACAACAACAACAAAAAAAAAAAACAAGCGTCGTTCGCAGGAACTGTGATTGTAGAATTAGGAGGTCCATCGCCAATCACGTCGGTATTGTTTTCAAGTACAACATCAATAAAACAATCAACTTAAATTTGTGTTAAAATACAATATTTACTATGGTTTGTCATAACAGAT
This sequence comes from Trichonephila inaurata madagascariensis, assembly GCA_019973955.1. Taxonomy (NCBI): domain Eukaryota; kingdom Metazoa; phylum Arthropoda; class Arachnida; order Araneae; family Nephilidae; genus Trichonephila; species Trichonephila inaurata. The sequence continues at coordinate 178,938 of BMAV01005669.1, read as the reverse complement.
TTAATTCTAGACTATAACTTTCGATACAAACAGTTGAATCAGAAAATAAAGATTTTAAATAAAGGTTTAGTAAAAAATATAATAACATTTAATAATAAAAAAAAGATTATTATTATTAAATAAAGTTAAAATAAAGATTTAAATAATAAAGATTTTTAAATCTTAGACTTGTATGTGGTACTTTATAACTTCCCTGTTATTCACAGTGAGCGAAATGAGATGGTCTCAATTCTGATATTGATAAGCCTTCAACTGCTTTTGGCTTTGTGCAAGTAACTTCCAAGTACATAGGGAATTTCGTCTGTTTGGTGAGCCATTTCATTTGGCAGTTACAATCGATTGCATTACCTGCAATAAAAACGTAATTTATAGAACATTCACCGAAATGTTTGTTCATAATCATAAACATTACAATGAAAGGAAATGCAAAATCTTATTTGAAGAAACAAGTTTTCTTGCAAGGATTATGTTGTAGCATTATGTTTAATTTCATAATTTTATTTCAATAAATTCCTGAAATATCAGTAATACATTGTTCAAAAAAGTATTATAAGCTTTCTAATGGCTATTGGGTGAGTGGAAGCGTATCGCGTTTCCACGCCGCAGGTCCGGGATTCAAATCCTGCTTTGGGTAAGGTCGACTCAACCTTTCATCTCTTCAGTGGGTTGATAAATGATTCAGTTCCCAAGCTTGCTTCGGTACTGATCATTGGGGATTTCGCGTTAGACTGACAACTTGACAGAAATATGTGTATATGCACCCCAGCGCCTAAGGTCACGTAATCTGAAATATGCACAGTAGGCCTTGGCTGTAATGGACTGTTGTGCCACTGAATTCAGTTCAGTTTCTGTTAAAAATGGTATAATAGAATTTTTTTTTCTTTTATCAAAAATGAAAAGTATAAACGGTAAAGAGGTAAATTTTTAAACGTTTAAAGGAGGCATGTCCGGAAACTAAGTACCACTTCGTTCTACCCCAACCGCAGTGATAGCTTTTCAGTTCAGCACTTTCTCACAAGTATCTCTGGTGGATTGTTAGTCTAGTGACGCCTTAATATCTGGATTGTGTTGTGTTTTTCGACTTGTTTGTGAGCATTTTAAAATGTTTAAGAGGATTGCAGATCCCATTAACAAGTGAGCTCTGAAATCTGTTTTTGAACGTTAGAAATGTTAAGTGAGTTGCAATTCATTGTAAACTTGAAGATATTTGTGATGAAAGTGTGATGGAGGGATGAAATGGTGAGAAGTGGGTTGCACAACTCAATGATGGGTGCACTAATGTTCATGACGAAGTAAGGAAAGATTAATCTTCTGTTGTAAATGATGGTTTTTCGTTGAAAGAGTGAATGAGAAAACTAGTGTTAACAGACGGTTTATAAAAAAGATTGCTTTGTAATGAATTTCCACAAATTCCAAAAACTGTTCACTGGTGTCATCTTCCTTTAAAGATGGTAAAACAAGTTGGTTTCCCGATATGAAAACTGCTTGAATTATGGTGGTAATTATGTAGAAAAATTGTTTCCGGCATGCTCTTTCATGCAAAAATAAGTTTTGTTCTGAAAAAAGATTTTTTTTATGAGAATTTTTCCAAAACGGTACTTAGTTTCTGAACATACCTCGTAGAAATATGTAAATTTTGTCTGTGATGTTAAAATAACAGCGGGGTGACAATGAATTCTTTATCCCGTTGATATTGAGTTAAAGGAAACGGATCCTTTAATTGATACTTAGACGAATGGATTGAACAACCTCAAATTGAAATTCATAAATAAGAACTGGGATAAATGAATTCATGAAAAGTTGAATTCGAACCAGGAACCAGAGGAATCAAAAAATTCTCAACTTGTATAATGCAATCACTTATATTGTGGTAAACTCGCATATCCGTCTTAGTCTTTCGATAGTAACAAGTTCAGTAGCGCACACAGGAATTTTTCAACGGAGGGGGTCCGGGGTCAAAAGTTCACCATTCTTTTGTGAATATGTTCTTTGATTTTGGTCCATTTTCGAAACAAAACACAGTAGAAAACTAATTATCGAACAAAATAATTAGCATTAATTAATAAAATTAATCACTACAACAAATACTTAATTAAATTTTACGTACTGTATACCTAGAATTGTAACCAATCGGAAAAAATCAAGGGCTTTGGGGGTCCGACACCCAGGACCCCTTGTGTGCGCCACTGAATAAGTTTGATAATTCTATTCTTAATTATTTCGTTTTATTGGTGGCTCCTGTGGCCGCAGTAGCCTAGTGATAAAGGTATCGGATCGTGGGTGGCATGTCACGAGCTCGAGCCCTGTACCACAAAAGACTAGTCGTGTACGGGAGCGATTCACGTTAAATATGTCGAGAGCTCAAACTTCCTTCCATTGGTGTGGTAGTTAGGAGAGAGGGCTAGCTCATATGTCGTCCTCATGACTTGACCAGGGTTCAAAATTACGAGGTCCTTCCCAAAAGCCCTCGTGTAACTGAACAGTGCGACTTTAATATTCACTCACTCACTTATTGGTGGTTCCTCATTTGAAATAATGCAGTCTTAAGTTGCACTATGCATTTGAGTGTATCCTCTTTTTTTATGTTTCCTATTTTAAAAATCTTGCTTAACATGAAATTATTTAAAAAATAAACTTTAGAGACTTTATAATTTTCAAGAAAAAATCGAAACGTCATACATACCTTCCATATGAAGAACGCTTATATTAGGAAAAATTTGTCCAAAAACTGACTCTTTTAACGTAACTATGTTAGTACGTGAGAAATAAATACTTTTAAGGTCTGGCATATTTGTGAAGATATCATCGGGCAAATTACTTATTTGACTGCCACTGAAACAAAACATAAAAGTATAAATAGAGGTAATACATAGTTTTGTGCGATTATCAACAAAATATTAAGCTGAATTATTTAATAAATATATAATACAAAAACTTAATAGAATAAAAACAAGTGAATATTTAATTAATATTACATTAAATAAAAAATTATAAACTCATATTATGCCATCCTTAGCAATTATTTTAAAAATGTGCCAAGACGGCTCCAAAGCGTATTTTTTCAAATTGAATGTTGTTACAACATGAAACAAAATGGCATGAGATTGAATTTTTGGTATTGTGTCTTTTCTGACAATATTTCTTTCGGTGTAAAGTAATTTTTTTATGCAAATTATTTGCGAAAATTATTGAGTTTTTCTCTTCCATTCTGATTATAATTCCAGTTTAAAATGAAAAAAAAAAAAAACGAAATTATCAACATGAGAAGAATTAGTTTTTTCCCTTTTATTTATCATTTAAAAAAAAAATTAAAAACCGTTTTTTAAACCACAATAGCTTAAACATATTTACTTGTCTAGTTGTCCTTAAGTTTTAGCCTTATACTACATTACCTATTGGAAATCAAGAGGATTGACTGGAGGAACAGCATATAAGTATCTAATGTAATGTACCGACACTAAATGTTTTTAGAATTTTGAAACGTAATCCAAATTTTTCAATGTTTGATTTAATTTTATACAACTTCCCAACATTGGGACATTTTTCTATCCTTAAATTTAAAATATCCTTTTAAAGCCGGATGTATTATGTTTAGAAATTTAAATATATATTTATATTGCCTAGAATGTATCCTTAACACAGTGATTTTCTGTTTTCTAAATATTATTCTTTATTATAGAACAACAAAGTAATAATATTAAAATATATTTGTTTTTCAAATAAAATGTGTTTCAGGAAGATAGTTTTGAACTGGAAAAATCTTTTTGTGAAAAGAATGAATATAATGAAAAGTTATTCACATGAGACTATGAAATCCCTTCTTCCCCAAAAGCAATAAAAATTAGTGACTAAAAATATATTATTTGATTACTTTTTGTTGTGATTACAGTTTTACGTGGTTATAATAAGAGTTTCAATCAAAACATTTTTCTGTAAATGTTTTTAATATTTTATGTCCTTTTAAAAATAAAACACATTTTGAATTCTTTTTATCTTAAAACTTTGAATGTGATATTATTACGTGACTTAGGTCGGTCAAAATAACCTTCTTAAAAAATTTAAATAACCTTATGAAATTTTTTAATAAAAAAGAAACCTTTTTTGTATAAATCAAGAAGAAAGATAAATCTCATACCTGAAACTCATAGCCAGTAGTTGAGAGTCAGGCGGAAACATGCTTCGTTGTATTTCCTTGATTTCTGTATTTTTTACAAACAACCTGGTGAGTTCTGTAAGTTTCGAAAACGAATCGCTAGTCAACTGTTTAGTTTTAGAAGATGTCAGGTACAGCCCAGTCAGACCCTGAGGGAAATAGCGCAGGAATGTCTGATCGATCTTCGGGATTACGAAGTTTGTCAAGTTCAATTCCTTCATCTTGTGAAGCGAGGAGAATACTTCCCATTTCACGCCGGTCCTAAGAGTCAAGTTCGTTAATTCCAGTTCCACGAGCACATTCGTGGGGGGTGGCGGTTTATCAAAAAGGGATGTCATGATATTGTCTCTGAGATAGAGATACCTAATTCTCTTTTGGACAATGAAATCTGAAGGAATATACATAAAGACTGAATTCTCGATGTACAAATTCCAAAAGGTCCAATCTTCTGACTTTTCGAACACTCCCAGTAGTTCGTCATGGTGTAATATGTTCGAGCATTTAACCTGAGCAGGACACAAGAGACAGTTCTTGATGCATGTGCAAGGTGATATAAGATCTTCTGGAGGACATATGGTTGAAGGGTCACCTTGACTGGCCACAGTATAACATCCAAAAAATGAAATAAGTAGTATCAACCGAAAAAAAGTTTCTTTTCGTAGAGGAAAATACATTTTAAACACCTGCCCTCTCAGAAAACGTGGAAAAAATAGACCTCGCTTGATATTTGATATCAAGTTTGTCTTAGGTCAGTTTGAGCAGTATCGACTAAAATAATTGCTTACTGCAACAGATACTGGATGATATATTTCTAATAGGTAATCACCTTACTAATGTTTTTTTTTTCTTGAATCAATCATGAGATAAGGAAAAAGAATCGCTTCTGTTGGGATTTAATTACAAATATTTTATTATGATTTACTTTAATGTAGAAGGTAAAATATAATATGCATTTCAAACACATAATATTGGAAAAAACTTTGATTTTCCTCCAATATAATTGATTATTTTATGTATCTTTATTTAGCTATATAATGTATAAAAAAACGATGAACAATCTAAAAAATTTTAAAAATTGATTTATTTGTAGTAGAGGGACTATATTTAGCTCGGAAGGAAGCGCGCATCCGATACTAAAGTTAATGGTAGCGAGGGGTGAAGAAATCCATATTTATAATTATCCCAAAATACTTTATACTTATTTTTATTGTACACGACAGAAATCATCATTTTAATGTATAATCTAACCAAGAGAAAGTATATTTACCTACTTTTAGGGATTTTAATCTTTGATAATTTGAGAAAAATTCCGTGAAACTGAACAAAATATTTTGGTTGTGTAATCTAAGCGGTCCGCACTAAAATCTTACCATTCTGGAGATGTTTCCCAAAATGCACCGCATATATTTTTGCTTGCAGGTGTTCTCAAAAGCGGTTGAGCCGTATTTTTAGGAGTGTGGCTCAGCCGCTTTTGGAAATCTTGCTTGAAAGTGAAAAAGCATATCTGGAATGGCGGAATTTTAAGTGCAGACCGCTTGGAGGGTTAAATAAAGGACACAAATTAAGCAAACACTTTTCACTAACATTACAGGAATGTTATTTTCAGGCAAAACTGTCATTTTTTTTTGTTTCAGTTATTGTAGTTTTACTGTCATTTGATGATTGACAAATATCATGTTGAACTTTTTCTTGTGATTGTGTCTTTTTGACAGGGTGAAGTGTGTCTTGTGGTGCACCTATGGCTTTATGTTTTTCTTGATGGAGTTCTTTAGGTAGCACTTGAAAGTTTTCCTTTCATCCCAAGGGTTTCATGTTTATCACTTTTCTCAAATTTAATTTCGTTATCGTGATTAATACGCATTATCTTAGCAACTTCTTCTCTTGCTTGATTAGATTTAATTTCCTTCAATAGAGATCACACATGCCCATTTCTTTTTTTATATTCTGCTCATTTACATTCATAAACCCTGGTAAGTCGTACAACACAGCAAACAAAACCACTAAGTTGTTCAAAAGGGAAAAATGTAGCATGTTCGTAGAAAATATTTTTTTTACAAATGTGGTTGCGCGGAGAACTCAGTCAAAACAAATACCTTCAGACTGTACAAAAAAAAAGCCATTTTCCCCCTTCCCCCAAAAAGGATGATATGTGACAAATACATTTCAATTCCCATGAAGACTGTCATATAGGGAGATAATATCAAGGCTGTGATATGGTCCCCTTTTGGTGACCATATCTTTGATTGTCAGCGTGAGCTAGAGGCGTGGGATTTTTTGAAAAAATAGTATACTTATAGAACTACAACGCTTTAAGTTCATAAGGAATGTGATTTCTATTTTAAATGAACTGTATTCCAATTTATGTATTTGTCTTAATTTTTTTCTATGCTCACATTTTTTCTATTTCTAAAACTCACTTTTTTGTACCTGTCGTATAAAGTGCATTTGTAAATTTCGATCTTATTTTTTGTGTTAAAAAGGCACGTTATACGCCGTATTTTACGGTATCTTGATAATTTGCGCAGTTTATTTTTTAAAGTACACTATTTTTGCATTAAGTGCATAGTTGTTGTATGGAGGGTTGCGATGAAAATTATACGACTGAAACTTGGGTCGCAAGTATTGAAAAGTTTTAGAAGCCCTGGCTTAAAGAGACTAATGCACTCTAAACCTCTAAGCTCAATGGTTTCACGATGGCATGGCGTAGATGTTTAATAATGGGAATGTCATCTTAAGTGCCTCTTCGTCATTTGAACATGGTTCAAAGTTGTGTGATACGTTAACAAAACCCTTCGTATTGCTTTGAAGTATAACTGTAATGTAGCATATCAGTAAAGTGTTCTTCAATAGTAAGAAAAAGCAAAGGAATATCTGGAGGGTTCCTCCTTATCATGTGTGTGTGGTATCCAAAAAAAAACACCTTGGTGGTGTCCTACTCCTTGAAGGTGATAGAGTTCTGCAGACTTGCATTTCTCAATTTGCAGGTGGACACTTGGAATTTCCCACCTTTGAATAGGGGCCAAAAGTTTTTAAGATCTGTTCGCAGTGTAATGCTGCTCAGGCATCCCCTGAAAACATTTACAGTGCTTAAATTATAACTTGGACGAGGAGTTCTTAAAACCTCTACTTGGATTTTTTTGGAAGTATATGAACCGCGATGGAGTTGGTCTAATCTTGGATAACCCAACAAGGGATTAGAAACAACAACATAATGTTCAATGAAACATTTATCATGCTTAAATTTAAAGTAATAGACAACTTTATTTAAATTTTTAAAAATGAAATAAATAGTGCAGCATGTTAAGATATAATATTTATAATTATTCGTAATAACAGGTTGAAGAGATTTAATTCTATACTATAACTTTTGTTACTAATTGTTGATTCAGACATTAAATATAATAAATATTCTCGAATCTTAGACTTGTGTTTGGTGCTTTATAATTTCCCTTTTATTCACAGTGAGCGAAGTGGGATGGTCTCAATTCCGATATTGATAAGCCTTCAACTGATTTTGGCTTTGTACAAGTAACTTTTAAGTTCGTAGGGAATTCGTCCTGTTTGGTGAGCCATTTCATTTGGCAGTTGCAATCGATTTCGTTACCTGCAATAAAAAGTTGGTTTGTAGAAGTTTCAACAAAAATACTTTTATTCATGATCATAAAGCTTACAACGAATGAAATTACGAACTTTAGGATATATTAAGTGTTGCCTCCAAGATTATGTCACCAGCATAATAAAATTTCATTAAGAATTTTCCAAACATAATTTTATTGCAGTAAACTCTTGGGATATCTACATACATTGCTCAAAAAACTAAGGAATAAGTGTAAGTGTTCTGTTTAAAAATGTTATATTTGGAGTAAAATGAAAAATAAAAATTCTCAAACGTTGAAAAGTTTGGAATTATAAAAATGCTATCTATGACGTCGAAATTGAAAGTGGAGGGATGGTGAATGGAAATCAGCTGTCATCGTATTTACTGAAAAGTTCGAAATCCACAAATCACCTCGCTCTTGATGCTTTGTGCGAAACCATTTTCTCTAATCAGAATTCTGGATAATTATTCGTTGCCACACAAACCTTAGTTTCGGAATCCATTGGATTATTACGAAGCATGCTTCCCAGTATCTAGAATCGATTTTTGTGTGGAGATTAATATGAATTTACAAACAGACCAGGACAATGTCGTAGACGAGCATTAACGCTAAATGAGAACAGAAACTTGAGGTTGATGTCTAGAAAGAATCAAAAGATGAATGCCATTCTTCTCCAACAGCACCTTCCAAAAGGAAGAATGTAACGGCCCACGAATTATCCACTTCAACGAAAAACACACAAGACGTATACTATAAAAAATTCGTGTACGCAGACTACTTGCGAGTACAATTTGAAACTAATGTCACGTGTACCTAGGCAGGAAACATAAATTTTTGCTGATTGGAACGTCATTTATTTGTCAGGCTGAGAATTTCTCACCTTACCCTCGTATGCCTGTGGATTATGTACAATTAGCTATCATAATTCTTTGAGTTATCCTCCAGTTTATCGTCGGCCTAATTATCAGACTGCGTAACTCCACCGGTGTTACTGATTTGATATAGGTGTGCAACGCGCCAAGCGCTTTTTGGCGCGATTCCTTAATCCTTTTGTTTTGTCTACGCAATGCCTCAGTGAGCGCTCCGCTTTTAACTTATTCCTCGATCAGTGCAATCACTAATTTTTTTTTATTTCATAATAAAACTAGATTTCGAAGGGAGATGTGGTGGCAAGATTTTAACATAAAATAAATACAACAGAAAGTAATATTAATGTATTACACTTACAGATATATAAATTATTTACACTATTTTAAGCGTTTATTACACAAAATTTGTAACAATGTGTTACTTTTGCTGAGCAGAAATCCCGCGGAAAAAACAACAAAAAAAAACTAACACTAATATACGTTATCCCCATGGAATCCACATTATCGCACGATAAAAATATCAAAGTAAACCGTATTGTAATATTATTGCCTATCTTGGCGAACATAAACAGCAACTTGGCGCCTAGCCCTACTGTATCAAATTAGCATCCCAGATGGAGTTACGCAGTCTGATAATTAGACCGACGTTATGTCAAAAACCTCGATATCATTTAAAATGTTGAGTAGTGTATATTAGAAACATCCTTGACATTTTCAATAATTTCAAATTTTACGGAAGCAAATCATATATTTACATAACATATTATATATTATGTACAAATCAACATAACTATTATTATTTACTGTAAATTTTTTTATACAAAAGTTTTAATATTAAAAAATTAAAAATTTTTAATTTATTAATATATTAAGTTTTAATTTCATATGCTTTTAATCTATCCAAAAGCGTCGTTAAAATGAAATAGTTTTAATCCCCTGTTTTAAATATATATATTAAATTTCTTCACTGAATCAAAATTTAAAGATTTATCATTGCCATTTGGATAATACAGAATTATCTCTCAATCGAAAAATTACAAGAATCGAATGCCCTAGACGCAAAGAAAAAATATTCAGTGAATAATATGTTTTTAACTTTTATGACTCATTTTAGAGTTCAGTATTCTAAATAATATTTTCGAAATAATTTTTTAAGTTTTCTTATCATTTATTTATATTTTGTAGAATGTTTGGTATTTGTGATGCTAACTTCCAAATTTATAATATTTTTTTTATAAAAACTAGGGAGGGGGGAGTTAAACCTCTCCGCCTAACTGCGGACTAACCCCCATTGTACAAATTATACAACTTTCCTCTACATTGCTCGAATTGTAAAACTGTGTAATTTATACACGCATTATGTAGTTCTATTTCTTTGTTCTTTTTTTCGCAAAATTAATTCTTGGCTCTCCTCTTTAGTTAAATTCATCACTCAAGCTGCATCGTCTAACATTTCATTGATAAAAAGTCCTCAGATTTTGATAAACCTGCAGTTCTTGCAGCTTCCTGGAAAGTTGAGTATTTAGTTCCGTTGATTGTTAGTAAGTCTTCGTATAAGACAACGCATTTCTTCTTACGTAACAATTCCAGTATAGGCAATCGTTGCGATACTTTTCTGCGAGAGATTGCAATCGCAACCGTATGGGTGACATTATGCGAAATGAAGCCCGTGGTGGCCAATTCAGATCGCACGATACATGCGAATTTGGGGTTTCCAATTTGACGAGTTAACTTGAATATTTGCATTGTTGAAATAGTACGTGACTTATTTTTGACAGCATCACGAAAAACCTTTTTTATATAGATAGATAAATAATAATGAAGCTGAGTGGTAGTGAATCGTTCTTCCCCGCCATAGGTTCGGGGTTCAAATCACGGGCTGGGCAAAGTCGACTCAGCCTTTCATCCCTTCAGTGGGTCGACAATAAAGTACCAAGCTTGTTTGGGAACTGAACTGTGGGGGTTTTATGTCAGGTTGACCGTTTGACAAAAACATTTGCCCACGCAACCCAAAACCTAAGATCACGTAAACTGAAATAGGCATAATATGCCTTGGCCCTCATGGCCTGTTGCACCACCGAGTTCAGCTCAGAGAAATAATAAATATACCAGATGAAGATTTTAATCAATTAAAATGTACAGCAATTCAAGTTGAATGTGTTATAATGTGGTGAATTATATTTATGAAATTATTAGTATATGCAAATTGTTAATTACAAACTAGGATAAAAGAACTAAAGGAATAATTGAATTGGTATCTGGATAAAAGAAATGAATTGTTGAACTAATACTTAGGTGAACAACTGTAAATTAAAATTCTTTAATAAGAACTAGAATAAATGAATTTAAAATTTTAATTTCAATCGGGACAGATGGATAAAAGCAAATATTGCACTTGTTTGATCTAATTGATTATATTGGTCAACATTTGTATATCAGTATTTTTGTAGTGATAAATTTGATACTTTTTTCTAAAATTTTTCGTTTTATTGTTTGTTCCTCATTTCAAATGATGCAGTCTTAAACTGCGCTATGGATTTAATTATATCCCCAGTTCTCAGTGGTGTAACTCCCACCCCCACAACCTTGCATCGGGGTGGGGTCTAGGATTCTAAGGGTCCAAAAAGTTATGTTTTTGCAATCCTTTGTAAGATCCGGCTTGGGGCTTAGAATCTGATTTTGCGGAGGGGGAGCTCATAGTCTCTGTTACGCTACTGCTAGGGCTATTTTCTATTTTGAGAAATTTACTTTTGACATGAAATATATATATATACATTCGAACTTCTATTTAACGAACCTCTATATTGAGAATTTTTCTATATAGCGAGCTTTTCCCTGGAACGTTGAACATTTCAAGATTATTTTCGTAAAACAACCTCTATAGCGAAGTGAATTTTCTATATAACGAACTTTTTCTTTTGTGATTCAATTCTTTTCTCCTTATTTCTAAAGTATTTCTGAACATTTCAAGTTATTCTCTTTTCAACATATTTTGTGGTGGACATAAATCTTGAACTGGTTTTATTTGATCCTAACTCGCCGAAAGCAATAGAGTTCTGAACGTTTCATCTAAGAAGTACAACCTTTAACTCCCATTGTCCGGTTCACTAGAAACATCTTCGATATCCCCGTTCACATTCAGTGAAGTTTTCCCGTGTTCTAGTTGTAAGATAACGTATGTTTAATATTACTTGTATGCTTTAAATTAGAAAATGTTCTTAAAATTCATTAATTTTAATATAAAATTATTTTTTCTTAATATTGAAAATATATATACGGTGACACATTCGACAATGTTTTTTCTTGTTTTCCTTGCAGTTTTTCTTCCTTTTTTTGATGCGTAAGATATATAAAATAAAAATATAATAATTTTAAAAAAAGGTGTGAATAATTAATTTTTAAATATAGTGTTTATGAATTTAAAATTTGTTTTATGTGGTTTATAAAGTCTTTTAAAAGATGAACCTCTTTCTAACGGATTTTCTATATAACGAACTTTTTTCTGAGATTTAGAGACTTCATTATATAGAGGTTCGACTGTAAATAAAAAAAAGAGACTTTAAAGTTTGTATGAAACAATAGAAATGTTATATATACCTTCCATATAAAAAAAGTAGAGCTGTGAAAAAATTTGTCCAAAAACTGTTTCTTCTATCGTAACTATATTAGTGTGTGATAGAAAAACACCTTGAAGATTTGGCATGTTGCTGAAGATGTCATATGGCAAAGTACTTATTGGACTGTCACTGAAATAAAAATTAAATGTAAATTAGATACGAGATCATGCATATTTTTATTGAGTGCTGAATAAAATGTGTTAAGGTATCCGACTACGTTCGGAACCGTGGTGTTAAAAAAGCGCATAAGTGGACATTTTTCATGATATTTAGTATCACTTAGATTAGAATACATATATAAAGTGTTTTAAGGACATTTTGAGAAAAAAATTATTTAAATACAATATTTTGGCAAAAAATTAACTTAGAATAATCTTTTTTAAACATGTTCTCCTTTTGTGAAAAATGCATCTATTATAATAATATTTTGTCTGTATATAGCTCAGACCTCTGTACAGAGGCTCAACTATGAGTTTTGAAAAATTCACATTATTTTCAGAGTTACAACCATTTGAAATAATTATCAGCGTTTTTTTTTCTTAAAATTTCTGCCCTTTGTTGTTTTAAAACATGGATAAACCCACTTCTAAGTTATATATTTCCAAAATTCTAGTTGAGCCTCTATACAGAGCTATATACAGGCAAAATATTTATAATAAAAGCATTTTTCTTATAAGGAGAATATTTTGAAAATGGGTCATTCTGTGTTAATTTTTTATCAAAATATTGTACTTAAATATTTTTATTGTAAAATATGCCTAAAACAATTTTATATACATTTTCTAATCTAAGTGACACTAAATATCATAAATATTATCCATTTATACGCTTTTGAAAAATCATGGTTTCGAATGTAGTCGGATACCTTAAGCTGAATTATTTATGAAATGTATAATACAGAATTTGATAGAAAATTAAGAGAAAATATAAAATATTTATTTATACACATTCCAGGCATTTGGTTGCTTGTACATTCGTCTCTATCTGGCTACCCAATACCTAGGAACAATAAAATTAAAAGATAATAGTGCAGTGACTTCTTAAATATGGTTTTTATCCATGGGCTGCCCAGATTTGCAAAGAGTACAAGCTGAAGTGTCCTTTAGTCGAATTTTAAAAAGATGGTATTCAAACAATCATGCCCATTAAAAAGACGAAATAATGCCACAGCTACAGGATGATGAAAATCTGAAATGACTGGCTTTGAACTAATGAGACACTCCCAGGTTGGCTTCATTTGATACAGTGGCGTAACGTACACCCCCCCCCCGCACTGCGGAGGGGCTCAAAACCTGACTGACGCTAAGTACATATATAACTATTTGTAAAATATTAAAGGCAAAACCTGAGTTTTCAGGTGCCATAATATTCTGTTACGCCCCTGATTTGATAGGTAGGAGGCAAACCTCTTTTTAAAGTCTATTTAATTAAGAGTTATTAGAGATTTTGTAGAACAGTCGTTCCCTTTTTTGCCAGGAAATCGGCTCATTCATTTTCCTCGATGCCATTATTAACAGGAATCCACAGCAAGGCAATTGATATAAGTGCACATAAGTGAGGCAACGATGTGATACATTTAGCTTTAACCAGGGTGCACCACGTGGAGGCCTGTCATTTTTCACTCTAAATATAAAATATTAAATTAATAAGGATATTATCAGGGGCGTAGCTACCACTGTATCAAACGTATCAATGATACGTTTCCCCCCTCCCAAGCTATAGGGATGCCAAAATGCGTGAGCAAAAAATCGTTGAACGCAAAAGGGCCATAAAAAACCACAAGCGATTTTGGTAGAGGACCCACTCAGGAACAGCTAAACCAGTGGATATAATACTATTTTAGTTCACCGCTTGGCGAGGATTTTAAAAATATGCCAAAATGGCTCCAATGTCCAATCTTTACATTAGGAAGTCGTTTCTGCATGAAACATAATGACGTCACATCTGGAAAACAACGATTGAAACTGTTGTTGACATAAAAACAATATGGCATTGAAGTAAGAGTCTAATTTTGCAAAAACATAGAATGAACAATAAAAGAAGTGAAAAGAAAAATACTGTAACTTAATTAGGAAATCATGTCATTTTTGCCTTTTCTGACAATTCCAGATTAGATTTAAAAAAAGGGAAAATGGGAAATTTCGCTACTTATTTATTATTGCAACCGTATGGAGACATTATATGAAACAAGAACATGGTCGTCAATACAACGCATACAACACATGAAAAATCGAGGTTGCAAACTTGGCGAACTATTTTGAAAGTTGGCATTGTTGCGATAATACGTAAGTACCGAAAATTTTCACTATTAAGCTTTTCATTTAAATGTTTTAAAAAAATTATTAAATTTTTCACCTCCTTCTGATAATTCCAGTTTAAAGTAAAAAAATATGTTTAAGTGCAGAAGTATAGATTAGATTTTCTCCTGTCTGAGGAAAATTCAAGTTTAGAGTAAAGCAACAAAATTGATGTTAGCGCGAAAAGAAATTTTTCATTGTTATATAACCACTAAGATTACCAAAAATTTGGTTAAATGATCGCCACTTTTAGAGCGATATAACTTATGTCGCGCGCACTAAGGCCTGGCCCAAAAGAGGATTGAATCCTTATTTATCTTTGTAAATGCATCATAACATTAATAAATTGTCTCTGAATTATTCTAAGTATTAACTATTACATACTAGTTTACGTATGTTGTATCATTTTAAAAATAACCATTTATAATGATAAAAATTTAAGTGTAAACATATCGATCAAACAGAGTGCAAGGCGTCAACTGAAACCACCAAATGGAATTAAATTTACTAAGCAAATTATGTTATTTGTTCATTTTCTCTCATTTCTTCGCAACCTTCATTCTAAATATAATAAAAAAAGTATCTGAACAATTTAAAATACGTGAGAGTACTAAGTAAATGTAGTTATAAAAATTATTTAAAGAGACACTGGATTCTGAACTTACAAATTTTAACTTTTGGGTGATTAGTTTAAATCTCAATAAAATAAAATAAAATTTAAATTAAGTTATTCAAATTTAAATTAAAAATTACTAAATTTAAAAAAAAGGGTTTGGAGGCTCTTTTACAAGTTTTATATATAAAAACTCTATAATGAAATCTTTAAACATTTTTATACACCTTGTATAATTTTTTCCAAATGTATTCTTATTTTTTTTTTATTTATTCCCATTATATTTGCAAATTGTGTACAAAATATATAAAACATTCTTTAAGATTTAAAATTAAGAAATGTTTTGCGTAATTTCTATTCAGATTTACTTATAAAATAAAGAACTCGACACTCGAAAATTTTAAATTAAATGAATTAAAGCGAAGGCAAATTAATTATTCATCCTTTTCTTTTGAAAAATATGGCAAACACAATAATTTAAAATAAATTATTAAATAATTTAGCCTCTAAGTATTATTTTTATTACAGAATAAAAAACAGTAACAATTTTTAAAGTGTATTTTATTTTCAAATAGAATGTGAATAAATATTATTTTGAATTGGCAGAATCATTTTAAGAAATATGAATATATAATATAAATTTTTTTTTATTTTACTCATACATTATATTCCTTTTTCCCAACAACTATAAAAACTATTACTGACTGAAAAATTATGGTATTTGATTATATACTTTTTGTAAATGATTATACAGGTCTATGTGGGTGTAGTAAGAGAAATTACCTTAAAATCCGCCTTATAACGTACACCACCATATAACGCGCACCTATACTTTCAAGCAGCAACTTTTTAATTTTCATCTATAATCGCTGTATAACGCGCACCCCCCTTTTTTACGAAGAAACCTTAGATGTACACGAGCAATTATCTTATGTTTTGAAGTCATTTATCCGAGGTATTATCCCAGTATTTTCATATAGTATGCTTCTAGAATTAAAACTCTAAGTTCATAAGGTGTGTCATTTCTTTTAAATAAGAAATATTTTGATACATGTAGAAGTCTAATTTTTTTTATGCTCATCTCCTTTTTATTTTTAAAGTTAGCATTCTTATGTCCGGCGAATAATGCTCGCCCGAAAATTTCGATCTTATTTTTTGTGTTTAAAAGTGCGCGTTATACGCTGGATTTCACGGTACTTTTTTTCTTCTTACTTAGGTCTGGCAAAAGATACTTTGAGAAATATATCATTAACTCTAGGACGTCTTCTAATTAACAAGTAATATAAAAAACTTTTAAGTCAATTCCTACTTAGATCAACAAAGAAAATTTTATTTTTAGCTACTTTTTATTAAATACTTACAATTAAGATAAATATGTATATTCATAGGACAGAATCACAACATTAAGTGATCATTAATCTTTATTAATTATCATTTAAGTATCGCATTGTCATCCAAAACAATCGTGTATATAAATTTCATTTCAACTGAATACTTTAACACGTAAGAAAAAAACCTTTTCAAGTTTTAACACAAGTCGCCAAAAGAGTCGCTAAGTCACCAAAAATGATGCCAACGTGGTTGTGTATTTGTAATTATTTAAATAATAAGTTTAAATTAATTATTTTTATATTGTATTGTCATCCAAAATAATCCTGTATATAAAATTTCAGCTCAATGGAGCGCTTTAAAATGTATTTTATTAACGATTGAAAATTCCACCCAGATAAATAAATAAATATACAGAGATTGTGAGCTAATAGTAGGAATTGAAAAAGAAATCTTACTTTTGTAAATCCAAATTAAAGATAATTCTTTTACCTGAAATTTAGATCGATTAGTTTCGAGCGAGGTGGAAACATGCTTCGTTTTAGTTCCTTGATCTCTGAGTTTTGTACATGCAACCTGCTGAGCTCTGTAAGTTTTGAAAACGAATCGTCAGACAATTGTTTAGTATTAGTAGAGTTCAAAAACAGCCAAGTCACTCTTTGAGGGAAATAACGCTCGAAGGTCTGATCGATCTCCGGGATTGCGGAATTTTTCACTTCCAATATCCCAAGCCCGTGAAGCGAGGAGAATACTTCCCATTTTAAGCCGGTCCTAAAAGTCAAGTTCCTTAGATACATTTCCCTTAGCACATTCGATTGAGGTGGCGGTTTATCAAAAAGGATATCATGGTATTGTTCGTGAGATAAAGATTCGTCACTCTCTTTTTGACAATATCATCTGAAGGAATATACATAAAATCTGAATCCTCGATGTAAATATGGGAAAAAGACCAATCTTTTGATTTTTCGAACACTTCCTGCAGTTCGCCTTGGTGTGAGATATTTGAGCATTTCAGCAAAATATTACACCAGAAACAGATCTTGATGCATGTGCAAGGTGAGATGACATATTCTGGAGGGCAGATGTCTGAAGGGTCATCTTGACTGGCCACCATATACCATCCAAGAAATGAAATAAGTAGTATCAATTGAAAATTTTTTCTTTTGTAGAGGAAAATACATTTTGGACACCAATCCTCTGAGGAAAACGTTGAAAAACTGAGGATTCTGTGAGATATATATTATCAAGTTCCTCTTAGGTTGGTTTGAGCATAATCGACTGAAATAATTGCTTACTGTAACAAATACACCCTGATGTGTTGTTTGATAAGAATTTACAATCGGTAATCACCTTACTCGTGTCTTTTTGGATCAATTATGAGATAAGGTACAAAATATTGCTTAAGTTGTGATTTCAAAGTACTGATATTTTATTAGGATTTTTGTTAATATATAAGGTAAAATAATATATAGTTCGAACTCATGCTATTGGGAATTTTTTTCATTTTCCACCAAGATAATTCGATTATTTTGATATATTTTTATTTAGCAGTATAAAATGTGACAAATAGAATGAAACATTTTAAGAATTAAAAAAAAGGACTTCGTCTTTATATCGCCACAAGCTCTCGTGTTACTTTATAGAACGACTTTAATAAACGCTAACTTCGTTCATTTGGAACTCGGTAGGTGAAAACGAAAAAATCAGAAGTAAAAAATAATACTATGAGCAAAACTTACAAAATTATTTTAAAAAATTTAACCCAATGAAATTTGAAATATATCATAGTATATTAACCACCTGATCGGGACGTCTGCTCATGCACCTCAGCTCCCAATGGTCACTTATACTGGGATGGGCCCTGGCCGCCATGGGTTGTTGCGCTACTGAGTTTGAGTTTTATTAATGTAACACACACACACAACACAACACACAAACACACATGAATCAGAATTTTATTTATAAGATCAAAACAAATGTTTTGTTTTTATTTAAGATTTATATAATTCAGAATAAGAAAATTTGAAAAAAAATTATATTAAAAATATTAAATAATTATTAGTGCAATGTAATTAAACAGTTTAATGTTTTCTTGCTAAAGCTCAGCAGATTTTTAAAAAAAGAATGAGTTTATTTTCAACAGTTCGGGAAATCAGATTCCTTCAAATCATTTAATGCTTCTCCTTGTCGGGATTTCGGAGCTGCGCACTGACCAATAAAATTATTCCAAAATGCGTTTTCTCTGTCCACTTTTGTGATCCATTTGAGGCTGCAGTCGCATTTGATTGGATTACCTAAAAGATGGCAAAAGAACAGACAAAATGCATTGGGGATATGTATTTTTACTTAGAGCGGGGTTTTAAAAAAGTTTTTTAAAATTTCTAAAACTAATATCATGTTGGGTGTTGTAATAAATTTTCAATTGAGTAATAATTTTTTGAAACCCTTTTGTCATTGGAATTTACCGTTTTAAATATTTCGATTTGATCTGAAAATGCGTGTACAAAAATAAAAAAGAATTTAAAACCAAATAATATTTTTAAATTTATTCATTCTGTGACGGCTCACGGTTTTTTCATTAAATGTCCTTTGGTTCGGGGGGAAAATTTAACCCCTTTTTTTCAACCCAAACCCAAGAAGGGAAGGAAAATAAATTAGGTTTTTTTAAAAAACCCAAGTTAGAGGGGGGGCCTTGGGGGAAGTTTGATATGGGATTCAAGAAGTGACACCCAAACGGGGAATTCCGACAAAGAGCCTAGGTGGGTGCATAATTGCACCGGTGAAACGAACCGCAACTTAAAACGATTGGTCGCTACTCATTGACATTAAGGATGCATTTAATATTCGATTTGGGTAGTTTTAATTGCGCTTAAGCGAGTTTGTTTTAATAGGGGCCGGGTTACGCTTTTTCGTTTTATATATATTGTGTGTTCAGTTTGAATTTCCCAATATTATTATTACAATCTGTTAAAGGTTTGTTTTAAGATCTTAAAGTCATATTAATCATGTCGCCCCAGTTCTTCATTTATTCCACCTAGCTCCGCTGAAATCAAAGAGAAGGGCACCGGGGGGGCAACTTCAAATTCCCATTTTTTCTTTGAATTTCACTATCAAAATGAATGGTATCCGAAGTTGGGTGCGGAGATACTTGAAGGTATTCCAAACAAGTAGGCCACTAATCACTTCCGAATATTTGATCACGTGAATACGATGTTTCTGTCACTGGTCGCTGTGTCTAGTTTCATTATCGTCTGGAGAGCTCCCAGTGTAATAAATGTTGATAAAGACAAGGTGTACAGACTATTTTGGCTCCTTCTTAAACTAACGTGGGATAACATTCCTTAAAGTTTTACTTAGAAATTAACTGCCGTCTCCTTACGTTGAAGAATGGTTACGCAGATTTGTTCTACAATATAAAATTGAGTGTGAGAGAGGGAGAGACGAGAGTGGAAAAAGGTAGCCGATAGTTGAGAAGTTCGCGATTAGCATTGTGGAGGCTTTTATTTTGAAAGTTAGATTCATCAATTAGTTCTTCATTGTCAAACCAAGGCACTTGCCGGCTTTTATATTTGTAAAGTCTGGTTACTGTTAGCAGTGGATTATTAAGGGCTTGGCTCCAATTTCTACACCTGCAGGGAAAGTTGCTGTAAGGAGGAGAAAGGTTTTGGGGAAAGAGACAAAAAAAAAAAGAGAGTGCATTGTTTTTAGAGTGACGTAATGTGCGTGTGTGAATCCAATTTTCGTGAAAACGGTTTGCTATGTGTGATGATCGGATTTTTTATTCATGTACTGTGTACTCCTTGTTGAATAATACATTTCGTCACATTTATGTTTCTGTTTGTAATAAACTGTAATGTCTAAACACCCATGGAAAATAATTCATTCCACAAGTAACAACCTTATTGGATTCTTTCTGAGAAATCCGTGATTTTATATAAGCAAAGATAAATTTGTGCATGTGTTCATATAATGTTATAAAAGAAGAAATTAAATAAAAAAACTAATTTTATAACAGATCAAATAAAAATTCATAAGCCATCCATTATATAAATTTAATATCGTGAAAGAGATTCTTTTTCAAAATACTCTGTTGATGTAAAATTCAGAGTAATAACTAAAGAAATACATATGTAAACAAAAGTTAATGGGTTTTGTTATAACTTTTTTCTATGTAAAACGTACGAAACAAAAGAATTTTTAAAAATACACACTCTGGGAATTATATACGTACCATCAACAAGAAATGATCTCAACTTTTGGAAAGGAATTTTCAAAGTATTCTCATTCAATTCAGCAATGAGATTGTTAGATAGCCATATGTGCCTCAGATTATCCATACCAGAGAAAATATCTTCAGGCAAATACTTTATCTGATTGTTTCTATAAAAATAAATATGAAAGTTTCTGTTTATAAAGTCTATCAAACATGCCCACTGAAATGTTTTTACTGTACCATAAAATACAACATTGAATTTTTATTGCAATAAAAATGTATCAGAATTTTATGCTGTGTGTAAATAGGCTATTCAAAAAGTGCTCATCAAAAAATTTTGAAACATTCTTTCTAAAATTGTAAATAAATTTGCGTGTAATTGTATGTAAATTGTAAATTTGTGTAATTGTGTGTAAATTGTAAATAAATTGTAAGCTTGTGTGTAATTGTGTGTAAATTGTAAATCAAAATAGTTAAAATTAAAAAGTATCCTAACTAAAACTATACATATTTTTTAACTTTCAGTCTCTTCCAGAGGTTTTCAAAAACTTTTTAAACTCACGGAACCCCTAGAACTAGAAAGTGCTTTTGTGGAACCCCTAGAACTAGAAAGTGCTTTTGTGGAACCCCTAGAATTTGAAAGTGCTTTTTTGGAACCCCCAGAACTAGAAGGTGCTTTTGGGGAAACCCCCTGGAACTAGAAGGTGCTTTTGGGAATCCTTAGAACTAGAAGGTGTTTTGGGGAAACCCCCTGGAACTAGAAGGTGCTTTTTGGAACCCGTGGAACTAGAAGGTGCTTTTGGAAACCCCCCAAAACTAGAAGGTGCTTTTGTGGAACCCCTAGAACTAGAAGGTGCTTTTGTGGAACCCCTAGAACTAGAAGGTGTTTTTGGAACCCCTAGAACTAGAAGGTGCTTTTGTGGAACCCCTAGAACTAGAAAGTGCTTTTGTGGAACCCCTAGAACTAGAAAGTGCTTTTGTGGAACCCCTAGAACTAGAAAGTGCTTTTGTGGAACCCCATTTCATATACATACTTTCAGAATATTTCTCAAAATACTATTTAAAGTAGATTAATATGTTATAGGTAATTTATGTAAAGGCAATTAAAAATATTGATTATTAATACTTTCTAATATAATTTACTCATTAATTTTAGAAATTTGTGATCCAAATTTAACCTACTCATGCATTATATTTAGTAAATGGGATTTGTGATTGCTTTTGTTTACACAAATTGCCGGTCTAGGTATTTTGAGATTACATACAATCGCTTTACATATTCAGAGTTTAATTTGTTTAAATAAATTAACGTAAAGAAATATATTTCCCTTACACATAATTTTCTGAGTGATATTTAAATATTTATAACTGCGTGAGAAATACTGTGCATTTTGCATGAATTTGCAACTTAAAACGTAACAGAGTACCGAAATTTTTAGGAGCAGTTCTGTCTTTAATTAAGATTTTAACATCAAATCTATTGAATTTCGATCTGTATCAATTTCACTATCTCAAATCTATATAATCTGTTCATAAATTTTTTCTTCCTCTTCATTATAGGTGTTTTTTTCACAAATGTACATTTTCCATTAGAAAACTATTTAATTTTGAAAGACCTTGGGCTAACTAACGAGTAAAAACAATAGAATTTTCACAATCTAGTAGGACATTTATATTAAGATAAAACGCGTGTTTTAATATATTTTTATTATATTATAACAAAAGTTTAGAAAGTGTTGCAAAATATAATTATATATAAATAAAATTTTCAGTTTCAATTTACAGGATGAGCTTTAGATACTTGCAACTATACAAACTTCATAGAGAACCTGAATGCATTTTGCATTCATATTTGTAAGTTTATTTTCGATTTTTTTATTGTGACTCTTGGAACCCTTGAGTATGCCTAGTGGAACCCTAGGGTTCCGTGGAACACAGTTTGAAGATCACTGGTCTATTCTATAAAAAATTTCCTACAGTGATTTAAATTAAAATTAAAAATTCTATCTATCACTGCATGGATTTCTGTCTTTCACTCAATTTTTCAATATTTTAAAGAACCTCTTTCTGAAAAAAATAACTCAACATATTTAAATTATAACTTGCTTTTGTTTATTCTGTTATTGTCCAGGATTGGACCAATTTAGGCTTACATTTGTTTTAACGCTTCTTTTTGAAAACTCATTACGTTGTTTATTTAAATAAACAAAATTATTTTATTTTTAATCTCTAAAGATCAGTAATATTAAAAAATACTAAACAATCACACAATTTGCCAACTTCTCATTTAAAGGAATGTACTCATTTCTAAATGCTGTGCTAATATTTGAGAAAAAAAAGATCTATTAAGATTATTAAACTAGTAAAAAAGATATCCCCCAAACTCAATTATGGTTATACAACCTAATATTGTCTGACATCGTAAATGAAGAAGAAAAATCCTGAAAATATTAATATACAGGTTTGATGCTTGATTTTACTCAACAGTTTCTGAGTTTTCTCCAGCTTTGCTTTGTTTATACACCTTAAATGTTCTGCCTAATTTCTAACATAGCTAATACTAACTATGCTTAACATATTCTGCGTTTTCTCCTTTTATCATGCTTTTATTAGCTTCATCTATATGTAATGGAATCTTTGAACTCGATTTTTACCCACTTAAAAAGATCAGATTAATTCGAAATTGAACGCCTTTGTCAAGTACCGATGACAATACAATAGTTCAATAATTTTGTTCCATAGTTCTGATCAGAATCATCAGGATTAACTATTTCCCATTCAGATTTGGCGACTAATTCCAAAAGTGAACAACCCTAAAACGAAAACGATCATGGTTAAATACAACAAACAAATAAAAAGTGTTATTTATATGTGAAAAGGGAAGGATGCGTCAGCAATTTCTTGTTTAAAAAACCAATTGAACAGTTTTTCTAAAAATGGAAATAAATTAAAAAACTAAAAAAAAACACATTTTAATTGTAGATCGAATTCAAAAATGAAAAAAAAAATTACAGTGTAAAATAACTAAAAAACACGCTTCTATTACGAATCAAACTAAAAAGTAAAAAATAATTCTTAATGTAAGAATAAAATGATTAACGAGGAAATTAATGTAATTGTGGTAAAAGTGTGGAGAGTTCTATATCGATTGTTATAATTTATTACTAGTTCTATTACGAAGTGCAGAGTTAGCGTAAAAATGGAGTACAAAGTCAGTGTGTAAAATATAATAGAATTATCCTTTACTTTTTAGTTCGATTAACTATAAAAGCATGTTTTTTCAGTTCATAATATTTTCAATTTCTTATACGCCAATCCCAAATATTTTGTTCCAATATTTTTCATAAAACAAAACTATTTAAAAATATTCTTTTTATTTTAGTGTACTCTACTTTTGTTCTTAAGAATTTTATATATTAACTAATATTATATAGGAATGAAAATGAATTCTTAAAATTTAGAAGTAAAGCTTTTTTATCCGAGTTTTCTGATCGAAATTATCTAAGTGATATTTTAAGAAAAAAAAAAAAAGGAAAAAAAAGTTAACTTTGATTTAAGAAAAAAGAGAAACGTAAAAATGTTTGAAATAAAGAAGAAAAACTTTTTGTTATTTTACATTTAAATATCGAAAGTTTTACATCAAAAAATATTTTAACTCTAAACTGTTTAAATATATTTTTCAACAATAAAACTTTTGCATATAGCAGTTGTTTGGGCTCGAGATCCACATTTTAGAAGCGGAGGGCCCTACATTTCTGAAAGGATTTCATTCGTTAAGTTCTTTACATCTCGGAAAATGTATAAATTGCACCATAAAAGTCAATAAATATAAGTTAAATGAAACAGGGGTAGTTTTATTCAGTTTATTTACTGTGCTGATTTTATATCTATAGCTTCAAGCACACTTAATTTTAGAATCAGTTTAATGAAACAAAAGAACTCAATGACACTTTTCTACATTTTTTAAATCAGAAGGGAGAATGTTTGTTGAAATTTTCTTTGCGGCCTGCAAATCCTCTTGTTGATCCTTATACAAGAAACACTCTGCCCACAAATACAATTCAACCCAAATATAGTTGAAAGCACTTTAAGTCTATTTGGTTTTCGACAGTCTTAGTGGGTCAAATAATAAAATGTCCATGTTCGAAGTCACTATATTCGAGGCATCATTTGATTTCTGATAAATTGCCACTCTTGCTGATCTAACATTTTTACGCTTAAATTTCGCAACACAATTAAAATTCGGTATGTCAACATTTTCCTCGTCATTTGACCAGGTTTCTGATAGAAACAAAATATTGCTTGGATCAATTACGGGATCACTCAAGTCCGACACGTGTTTTCTGAGACTTTGGCCATTGAAAGTAACTATGGACAAATTTTTTCTGTCATTCATGAAATCAAGAAACATTCTTCCTATTGTTGACAATGTGTTCAACGATAAATGGCGAAATTCATCCTGTAGATATATGATCGATGTATCTTTTAAAATGAATTTACAATTTTATTCACTTTAAACGTAGAATATTTAATGCATTGAACAAAATATGAATTTATAAAATTATTCAAGAACGAAATGAAATTACGAAATAATCAAGAAATCACCGTTCGCGTAACGCTAGCAAACTCGCAAACGAACCTCAACTTCCGTTCGCCTCACCTGATCCCGCTTTTCGTAACGCTCTCGCCACGCATTCATCAGCTTTCTCCCCAAGTCAAGCGTGCGTAAAGAAGTTTTACTTCAAAAAAACTTTTTGCGGGCTGCATGTGGCCCACATTTCGCTATTTTCTCCCCCTTGACATATAGTATTCTTATTGAATGTTTAATTGTGTGTGTGTTACGATCTGTCCTATGGAAAACTAGCATTATAACCCTTTATCTACCGGATTATGATTTACAGCAGTTTTTTTCATGCAATGTTTTTTTAATCATTACATAGAAAATTAAGGGATATACATAAACAAAATACTCAACTTTGAGAAATTTAATTAGTTAGAACTAATTAATTAATTAAAGATATTCAACTGTAAAACTGATTATACACACCGTTCACTTAAAATAAGTAGTCAAATCGTTTTCTGAGGTCTTCATTAACATACAAAGAAATAAGACACCTACCTTTTGACATTAACTAATTTTTCGGAACAAAAATGACAATCTTCGTAATCCACTAAAAACGCAATTTCTGCTATAAAACTACTCACCTTCTCGCTGAAATACTCATCATGGATTCCTTGCTGCCATATAATTTGGATCAGTGGATTTAAAAGAATACTCCTTCTAAGTATCGTCAGAATATTCGCAAAAAATGCTTATTTTATGTAATTTGAATTTGAGTGGGGTATTTATAAGTACCGTCAGTAGATAAAGGGTTAAACTCGGGTAAAATAGTAATTTAAAAAAAGAACCTAAAACTATATTTTTCACAATAACATTTTGTCTATTTCAAAATAATTTTAACATATTGAAATGTAATCAATATAATTAAATATATGAATGAAGCTTACTTGAGATTAATTTTTTCCAGTTTGGATGGTGAAGAGAACATACTCCTCTTTGGTTCTTTCACTTTGTTATCTTCAAGGCTGATTTCAACAAGATTATCCAATGATGCAAATATCTGATCGTCAAACTTCTCAATGGAACAGTTTTTAAGGGTAAGTTTTGTCAAAGTTTTGGCAACATTGTCCCTAAACGTCTGATCTAAATTACGAGTTTTGGAACTTTCTATATACAGCTCGTTGAGATTTGGAAAACCAGCGAACAGATCATACTGAATAGTACGCGTAAGCTTAAGTTCATTCAAATATAAAACTTCTAAGAAAGTTGCGTTGGGTGGTTTGTCGAACAACGATACCATGGCTGATGCAAAAATGTAAACATTGGTTAGTTTCTTTATTTCAAAAATAGTGGAAGGTATATACGTCAGGGTGGAAAGATCCACAAATAAACTTTCATATTCGTAATCACTAGTTTTGTTTAGAACATCAAGAAGTATATCATTACTCGCAATGCTCTCGCATCTTACAATAGCTCGACCAGTTTCGAAATGTTTCTGGCAAAAACAAGGAGTTAGTTCCTCGGCCTTTGGACACGTGTCTCGTGGATCCACGGCCCAACAATTACACAGCAATCCCTGGAGCAGAATAATGGAAATTAAACTTTTGAAGCTCATATTCTATATTAATCGGGTTAGAACTCTACCAGAAATGCATGCAGAATCTTTTATGACCTTCTTTTAATGGATGGTGTGAATATTTTTTATCTTCTGTAAGATTAAGAAATAAAATAATCAACAGGTTTTATTGTATCTGGTTCGAGAGTTCAGCAAATCATTTTTTTTTTCCTTATAAAAAAATTTGATGACGACAAAATAATAATATATTACTTATCGCTATTTTCCGCAAGTGCTGCTTTTTTACAGGCATCTGTAACAATTATCTGCAAAACGTTTCTCGTGAATTTCGTAAGTTATTGTGCAATAGGAAAAGGTTAGAGTTTTACGAAGACAGCAAAATAAAAGTGATATTGGATTTCAGTTTTTGGGTTTCTTGCATCTTTTCTGCACTTGCAAAATTTGGAAAGGGTGTTGAAATATCGAATTTTTATTTTCGCTTTTTATATATTCATAGTGGAAGTTCATATTTTTTTCTGTATTTCAAAGTTCAGGGGTAATAACGTGTTCTTCTCTACAGCTGTATATGCGTCCAAAAAAATCGCAAGTCATATTAAAATATCCGTTAAGAGTATTCGATTCCTTTACAGATATATCCAGTACTTCTGTTTTCGACACATGAGAGAGAGCACCGTCTCCTATATGAACAGGCTTTAATGGCACATACCATATTAGTCGTATAGTAAATAGACCACTACTGAACAGCCTTTTGGACGTAAAATTCCGATATCGAGCATACAGTTAGATGCAATTGCTCCCGCTGTAAGATAACATTTGTCTCTACTGACGTGGTTGGTTATTTGTAACCACTATATAACCCTTGGTCAGCTGTTTCTGTTATTTGAAATGATCTCTAATATCATTAAGAGACGCTGTGAACAGTGACAGGCTACGCATCCACTCTAATCACGCTTCGAACTTCTGAATTTTCTGAAGTAAGGATTCGATCTGGGTACCTTCCGTTCCGAAAACGAGTATCTTAGCCATCACGTGAAAAGGATCGTCATTGCGTGGTGGTTATTACTGGTTCATATCGCGGTATCACACCGCCACACTTCCAATTAATTTGATTTCTGTTTCGGTCATCCAGATGCCCTCTTGGATTATCTGATGGGCATCTCACACTAGAGAAACGACTCGATGTCGTTTAAACTGATATTCACAGTGCAATAGCTTTCATATAAATGTAGAGAATTTCCTGCTTCAAACATTATACCATTTACATTTTTTCTCATGCCGCACATATGTGCATACTCTACTGTATTTGTTAATAAATGACCTCCTAATTAGACTTTCTATTTGCTTGACTATTCGTATCTCTGTATGCTAATTTATCAACTGTTTACATACTAGTGTAATCGTATATGTGTGTGAATTTTAAATCCTTTTAGTTCGTTCAAACTTTCATTTGTCTTAAATATTTTTGGTCCCTAACTGCGTAGGAGATAACGTTAATATTTCCGAAAATTCGTACCTTTTTTCAATAACAATATTTTGTAACTGACATGTATTTAACTTTACCTTAGGTAATGTCATTGAGTGAACATCATACTAATTTTGAATCAATAAAATGACAAAAGAAGTTGTCGAATTTTCCATTTTCAGCTACGGGGCTCACAGAACCAAAGTAAAAAGATCGGATGAGACGTAGAAATTAGGGAAAGGGCATTTAGTATTCAATTATCTGTTCGGGTTGCTTTCCAGTTTTTTTTTATGTGTACTCTCTTTAAAATGTCTATTCGTCAATTAAAACTAGTTAAGAGGACACAGTACGATTCAATTGACAGAAATCGGACAAAAAATCAAATCTATTTTTTTTAGCCTAAATCATTTTTTATATACCTTTCTAAAATCTCACAAAAATTTGGGGAACTCAAACCAAACAATGTAGAATCATGATAGTTTAACGTTCGTTTTATTCCTCCTATGACAAATCAAAACTTTAAACGCCTATCTCAAAAAGATAAAATAAAAAGTTTGTCTTCATTTAAAATGCTAAAGGTTTTTTTTTAATTGTGCCTGATGCTTTGAATTTTTTCCTATTTTGTACATGAACCAAAGTTGGGTTTCATTTTTGAATCAAAAAAATAAAATTATTTTTTTTAAAAAAAAATTGAACTCAAAAATTTTTTCTTTTTTTTAAAAATTTTTAATAACCATTCATAAAAGAAATATTTAACGAATAAAACTGTTTTCGCAAAACCCATACCAACTTTTTTATGCATAGTTGGGGGTCTAGAAAAACAAATTTCATGCGCGTACGTAAATTTTGTAGGAGGGTAGCATTTTTTTCACTTCAAAAAATTTTTTTTTTTAAAAAAAATTTAAAAGGCCAACTTTTTTGTAATTTTTTAGCAAAAATCTTTTTATACATACTATACAAAAAAATTAAAAAAAGTTTTCAAAATCCTTAAATTGAAAATTTTTGAGTAAATCACCCTGCCCCTCCCAAAAAAATTTTTTTTTATCAAAGGCTGCAACATATCAATATCTAAATGATAATTTTTTTTTAAAATCTAAAGTATTTTAAAAGAAATACACTCACACATCTATATATAGATATTGGAAGATGTTTATTTTGTTTAATTCAAATTTTATGTACTTTATTAGAAAAAAAAGCCCCAAACTTTAAAGGAAATTTTTAAAACCTTTTAAATTTTAAAAAAGACATTTTAGAAGATTTCCTTATTTCAAAAATATATTGAGTTCCCCTCCATTGTATTCAGCTGGAAATTGGATAATAATATATATATATAAACAATTTACAATTACATTAAGGTATATATATTATATTTTTAAACACTTATACAAATAAATTATCCATCCAATGCCTTATTTACGGACAGCAACTAAAATCATATGGAACTAAATCAATCAATTCTCTTCCTTTCATTTCTTGAGGAGAATCACAAATCCCAGTAATATATTTATCGGGATTAATATGTTCTGTTCCGCCCTTCCCTTTAAAGTCGTTCAGAGGGGGTTTCCTAAACACACAAAAAAAGTTCGATTTCACATTTTACTGACAAAAAATGCATAAAGTATATACCGAATTCGGAACCATGATTTGGGTAAAATGTAAATTTTTTATTTTGCGTTTTAAAATTTGAAAAATGTATAAAAATGTTTTAAGGACATTATGACAAAACAAATTATTTAAATACCATATTTTGGCCAAAAATTTAACTTAGAATAAACTTTTTTCCAAATGTTCTCCTTTTGTAAAAAATGTTTCTATTGTACTAATATTTTGCCTGTATATAGCTCAGACCTCTGTACAGAAGCTCAACTATGAATATTAAAAATTCAGATTATTTTCAGAGTTACAACCATTTGAAATAATTATCGGAGTATTTTCTTAAAATTTCTCCCTTCCGTTTTCGTAAAACATGGATAAACCGATCTCCAAGTTAAGCTGCTTCAAAAAATTCTAGTGGAGCCTCTACAGAGGTCTGAGCTGAATACAGACAAAATATTAATACAATAGAAGCATTTTTACAAAAAGAAGAAATTACTTGAAAAAGGTTATTCTAAGTTAATTTTTGCCAAAATATTGTATTTAAATAATTTTTTTTTATCATAATGTCCTTAAAACAATTTTATACATGTATTCTAATCTAAGTGACGCTAAATATCATAAATATTATCCATTTACACGCTTTTGCAAAATCACGGTTTCGAATGTAGTCGGATACCTTAAATAAATTATAAAAGGTATGTGAAACGGGTCTGTAATTAAAGTTTATATATTTTAAGAGGACACAGTACGATTCAATGGGCTCAATTCATGCGACATCATAGTCACATGATAGCGAAAGCCACATGATTCTAGCCAATCAATTCAATAACTCATGTGACGTCATAATCACACGATGAAAACTATCTTGTGTTTCAGCTAATCAATTCACACGCTTCGGTGTTGCCAAAGTTTGATCTTTGCAGAAACTTTCTCTTAAAAAGTATATATTTATACAAAATGCATTTATTTAAAATATAAGCATAAAATACGATTTTTTTTAAATTTAAAAAATCTTTTTGAAGAATTTTTTTTCCTAACATTTAAACGTCTTTAACCCAAAAATGAAGTTTGAAATTTAACAACAATTTTTTTTTTACAAATAGAACAATAAGTACATTTAGTTAAATTAAATGTTTGATTTGAATTCAATGGAAAACACGTGTTTGTCTTTATCATGTGACGTCATGAATTGAGCCCATTGGCAAAATCATCAAAAAAATCAAATCTAATATTTTTAGCCTAAATTATTCTTTATATACTTTTTTATTACCTTGCAAAATTTGAAGGCCCTAAACTTAAAAAATATGCATAATTATGATAGATTTTACGTTTGTTTTTATTCATATCTCAATGGCAAATCAAAACTGTATAAGGATTTATCTCAGAAAGATAAAACTAGTTTGTTTTCCTTTAAATGATACGGTTTTTTTTTCTAATGTGCCTAATGCTTTGATTTTATTTACCTATTGCTAATAGTATATGTAAAAAAGTTGGTATATATTTTTTGAATCAAAGCAATACTTATTTTCTTAAAAATAATTGAACTTAGAATTTATACATTTTTTAAGGAATTTTCATTAAGAATTCATAAAAAGAAGTATTGTACGAATATCAATCATGTTATCGTAAAACCCATTCCAACTTTTGTTTTACACAGTTTGACGTACTTGTAAATCAAATTTCATGCATATGCGTAAATTTTTGTAGGAGGGGTAGCATTTTTAAAATCACTTGATAAATTTTTAGTTTTTTCCTTAAAAAATTAAGTTACCAGCTTTTTTTATGAAATTTTGAGCACAAAATAAGTTTTATATAGTATACACACACAGGAGGCAACCAAAAAAAAATTTGAAAATCCTTAAACTAAAATTTTTTGCGTAAATCGTACCATGTCCCCTTAAATTAAAATTGGAGATCTTATTTCCAACTGATATCATATGTAAATGACGTATATGTAAAAGAATAAATGCTTAATTCCAAAATGAAAAAAGATTATTTATAAAGGTCAATGCCTGGTACATATTTCAAAGAAAGTGATATTTTTTCAATAAATGGGAATGTGTTGTGTTGATTTTAAGCATCAAATAGCTGGCCAGTAAAATTGCTGCATGAAGTAGAAAGAATGATACAAACGTCAAATTTTCATGAAAGGAAAAAAAGACGTTGGGGGATATGAATGACTGAACAGATCATTAGCATTTACATGCAAACGAATGACGCAACAGGAAAGAAAAGCACTCAAACCCTCGTAAAAAATTATACAGAGGTATTTTCATTTGGAAATAACTTTTGAACATTGGTTATTAGAAAGGAAATCTTGTTATGGCTCCTATAAGAAGGAAAAACCTCCAACAGAATGTGTCAGAATTCGAAGTGGCAGGATCATGGCCTATCCAGAATATGATTTATCGTTCCGAGATATTGGTGCTCTCAGTGGCGTAACGGAGAATATTAGGGCCCCCCAGAAACTCAGGTTTTGGGTCCCAAAAAATACGTACTAAGCGTCAGTCCCGCTTTTGGCCTCCTAGATTCCTGGGCCCCCCGCAATGCGGGGGTGTACCTTACGCCATTGGGATCTCGCTCTAGTCAGAATCTAACGACTGTCTAATGAATGGGGAATTGATGGACTCAGAAGGGTTGTACTGAAAACCATGTAGGATCTCAGCAGTCTTCTTCCACCAACGTTTGAGGTTAGCCTTGCAAGAATGTACTTTCACATCACGCACCTTGAGTCGGGAATTGGGCTTGTTTGTAGCACAACAAGTAATCGCAAGAATTGTCTGAAATGCGCCAATTATTGTGGATTCCCTTGACGCTGTAGCATCGGAGCATGTCCCACGTCATCTTTTTAGGCATGTCATTTCTGTGCGCAGCATTAAAATGAACGCCTCCTTTTTTTTTTTTTTTTTTTGGAGGCATTGAAAAGAACGGATGTGATCTTGGATAATATGGACCTTATACCTGGTGTGAGGGTAAGGGACAGTTACTGGGTGTTCACCGCGAAGACAACTTCTAATCTGAACAGATAGCGTTACATTTGGCAGATCTTAAGACTGGGGGCAGTGATCTATTTTCCAAGACTCTGAGACGTCCCCAATCAACAAGATAATGCAAGATTGTATGTTACTCGTCAATTCCTGACCTACTTCGATAAAAAGCGTGCTCTGACCAGTACGTTTTGGATCTGTCATCTACTGGAAGCATGTAGTCATGAATTGCTGCGGGAGACTTGACCATCATTCTTTAGCCACAACGATTGATGAAGCGTGGTATAGACTTGAAACAGCTTGGAATAATTTATCAATGGAATATTTACCTATCTTGACATAAAAGTTTCGACTGTCGATCTGGTAGCATGCTTTTCCGATCTCTCTTTCATTTAAAAATCTGATCATGGATTGCTAAAGAAATGGGCATCAACTGCAATTCAGGTACTTAGATTGATGAAGTGTGGCATAGCAGCATGGAAAGACTAGCCTGTATCTGTGCAACAAGCCCAGTTCTATCGGACTCTTACCCAGTTAAAACCGAAGTGTTATTTGCTTTACTTCCCAGTGTGTTGCAAATTTAATGACCAATAACGCTGTATTTAAAGTATATTATTCGCTATTTGAGAGACCCATTTGGTTGACACATGGATATTTACAGAAGTATTTACGTATTTTCTTATAAATATTTCAGTTTCCCTGAAAAACGATAAATCTTGAAACATTCAAATTTATTTAATAAATAATTTTATGCACATAAAAAGATTTTTTGTTTCTTATCTAGACGTTCTTAAAAGGAGTTTCTTTAAAAGTCGTAATAAATATTTCCAATTACCAAAACAAGGAAAATACTGTATTTTCTCATTTATCTAATATATATTTGTTATTAATGGAACAGTAACAAAATATGTGTGTAGTCTCAAATGAGAATACGAGTATATCTAGAGTATCTACATCTACATGAATAAGTATGCTCCGAAAAACATTAACTATAATAATATTTACACACACATGAGAGCAGTGGCGAAAGGGAGAATTTAAGGGCCCTCTCCAGCAAAGTGAGATTTGGGCCCCAAGCCGTACTTAACATCTCTCAGGCCACCCGGGATCCTGCCCCCCTCCCCTCCGATGCCAGATTTGCGGGAAACATTACACTACTGCAAAAGAGCATAACACCATGTAATTTTTATTCAAATGCAATTTTTATGACGAATGAGTGTTCGTAATAGAAAGAAACTGTTATTAAATAAAAGAGGAAAAAGTATAATGTCAGATATTAGATATATAATTAGTAATTAAGATAATTAAGTAAATGTACCAAATTCATTTACTCACCTTCCAAAAGCAAAACCAATAAATGATCATAAATGCCACGGAACACTTTCTCTGGTATATTTGTAATTTTATTATTTTTCAGCCCTACTCGTAAAAGCTGTGTCATATCCGAGAACAAGTTGTCTGGCAAAATTTCTATGCGGTTGCCACTGAAGGGAAAAAAAATACATTATTAGATTTGGGATGCATTTTAAATGCACTGTCTCCATTATTTTTAATTCTAGCTAAATTACATAAGTACTATATTATCCACTAAAAAAGTAATTAATGTAGGTTAATTTGATACAAAATGAATAAAAAGAAAAAGTAAGAAATAAAATTTTTTTTCTTCATCGTTCTCACGGATAAAATATTATAGTTTAACATATTTATATGCCAATGCATTTATCTCTAATTAGAATTTCTGAAAAATACCTATGATTAACTTTGGTGAATGCACATTGAATATGCTGTTAAATTCAGAGTGATAATTGAAAGATGTTTAAATTGCCTGATTTGAAGAACAGTGAAGGAATATTTAGGCAAACAAATATTATGCATAATACTTTGACATAAGCTTCAATGTAAAACAAAAATATTACGAAAAAATTATTTTACATTTTTAACATGGCAGTAAGTACCAAAACATTATTGATAGAAAGGTACACCTTACACTAGCATTTAAAACAAAATTTGAAATAAAAAAAGAAAATGAGAGTATTAACGCAGCGTTTCTCAAACTGGGGAGGGGGGTGCCCCCTAGAGAGGCGTGATAACCCAAAGAGAGGGTGCGCGAGCATAACGAAAAGTTGAAAATAAAACATTACTTAAAAATATCATTAATTTACTTAAAGAAATCAAAACAAAATACATTTTGACATAATAAGAAATAAAATACGCATGTACACTGATATAATATATCTATAAATATATCAGTAATGCACAATGTTTTTGATAATTAATTTAACAATACCAAGTTAAGAACAAGTTTAAAAATTACCAGTGACCCCATGGGCTTATCATATATAAAATTATATAAAAAAATTAATACTTATCTTGATATTTTTTGCGGTTTATTATTAAATTCGTATTGTAGCTTTACGTCAAAGTACATTATTATTGAAGTCAATACATTGTTATGATTTGGATGGGGGAGGGGTGAAGAAAATTATGGCTAAAAATTCGGTCGCAAACATTGAAAGTTTGAGAAGCGCTGTATTATATATATACATATATATATAATGCCTAACATAAATACAATACACCTAACATAACCATAAGCCGAAAAAAAGAACACAAAATATTGATGTATTCACTTATAAATATGTTTTGTATTTTTTTTTTTTTTACTTTTGCAACTAAACAGTTCTATGCTAGGCTCTTAAAATGAATGTAATGGTTTATAGTGTATTTTAGAATAATATATATATATTGAACAGTTTCTGAAACTTGTGTAGAATGGGGAAGCAAAGACGATTGTGTGAGAGGGCTATTTTAAAGGAAATGTTTATGAACGGCATTTAAAATTGTTTTGTGAAAATTTATATTGTTTATTCGACTACTATATTTTGTAAAGCATAAAAAAAACCTTTTTCATACTCAAAAAAGAAGTTCCTAATTAGGCTAATGTTGGCAAACATACTCCTTTTCAACTCCGTTACTTCACTCTCTTGAATGATAACATCAGTTAAATGCCACATACTTGCAAATGCATTGTCGATTAAGTGAGTAGTATTTGTTCTTAAAAGTGTTAAATGTTCCAATTTTTGGCTCACGCTATAGACGAACATATCATCCAAAGCTGGAACATTGACGTTTTTGACTAAAAGTTTTTTCAGGTTCGGAATATTCCGGAACTGCTCCCAAAGAAATCCATTTTTCAAGATCACCGTTTCAATAATTAGACTTTCCAGATTATTGACTTGGTCGGATCCTTCGTCAAAGAGGTCACTTAGATTAGATTTTATGATGCGTACTGAAATGAACGATTTTTCTGTCAGCAGCTGCCGAGGAACGTAGTCCACTGAAGAATGCTTCAACAACAAATAATCGAACTGATAATCTTTGGAATTTCGAATCAGATCGCTAAAATCAGTTTGCTTTGTTATGTTATTGCACGTCAAAAAAGTTTCAGCACCATTAGACGAGCAAACACAAGGCTTTACAAGAGCAGCAGGAGCACATCTATTTGCAAGCGTGTAACTGATTAAACTTATCCCAACGAAAAAAGAGAGCATCACTCTTAAACTCATGACTGAATATTTTCTTGAGAAATTTCAGTCTGATGGTTTAATCAGTGTTGAATAGTAGTAAGAAATCAAAAACAATATTGGTTATAAAAATAAAAAAAACCGTTGATTTAGCTGACTATGCAAAATTCAAACTTCTTCGAGACATAACAACCAAAGATAGGGATCTAAGAAAGGTTTAAAGTGCAAAAAGATGTTTTCGGATTTGAAGAAAATAAAAATCAAGTTTTTTGAGTAGAAGAGGAAAACTTTTCTTTCTCTTCTTTTTTTTTTTTTTCTTTTTCTTTCTTTTTTTTTTTGGAAGTGATAACTGTTTTAGGGGCGTTCTGTTGAAGTGAATCTAAATTAAGCGTCAGGTTTGTATACGTTCACTCGGATTTAGTAGGCTTCTCTCGGCAATCGTACTCGGGTTGGCGACGCGCGCTTTGATTTGAACTGAAAAAATTGTTGCCGCAACTTTTTTTTTAAGTAAAAATTTCATGCACGATTTTCCCAATGAAGTTTTATTACTTTTATTTAAATGTTACTGCCGTGCAGCCCACTTCCACTCAACTCCAGCGAGTGAACGAGAGAAGAGGAGCGCAAGCGAAAATAATTGGGGAAACAAGTAATATATAAAAAAAAGTCAATTCCTACTTAGATCAACAAAGAAAACTTTTATTTTAGCTACTTTTTATGAAATAGTTAAAATTAATATAAATATGTATATGCATAGGACAGAATCCCAACATTAAGTGGGAAATAATTTTTATTCATTATCATTAAAGTATCGTATTGTCATCCGAAACAATGGTGAAAATAAAATTTCAGTTCAACTGAATGCTTTAAAACGTGAGAAAAAACCTTTTCAAGTTTTGACAAAAGTCGCCAAAAGGGTCGCTAAATTGCCATGTTAATGCCAACTTGGCTGTATTTGTAATTCTTTAAATAATTAGTTTTAATCAATTAATTTTTACTAATTATAATTAAATTATTGTATTGTCATCCAAAATAATCATGTATATAAAATTTCAGCTCAATTGAGTGCTTTAAAATGTATTTTATTAACGATTGAAAATTCCAAGATAAATAAATAAATAGAGAGTGTGAGCTAAAAGTAGGAATTGAAAAAAGATGGTTCTTATGTAGGGTATTGAAGATAAGAATAAACGAAACGTGTGGGATCTTTTTTTTGATTCAGAAAAAAAAGCATTTAAGCACAAAATTCTGTCAAACGAATTGAAATCCGAAATATTAAACAAATTGGCGAATAAGTTGCCAATATTTTGGTTTGATTCAGGCAGTGGCGCACACAAGATGGGGGGGTCCTAGGGGTCCGCACACCCTCAAAAGCCCTTGGTTTTTTTTTCTGATTGATTATAATTATAAGTATATACTACGTAAAATTTAATTAAGTATTTGTTATTGAGGATTAATTTTATTAATTAATGCTAATTATTTATTCAATAATTGGTTTTTTTACTGTTTTTTGATCCTGAAAATCAACAAAATCAAAAAGAGCATGATACAAGAATGGTGGACTTTCGACCCTGGACACCCCCCTTGAAAGATTCCTGTGTGCGCTACTGATTTCAGGGATGACTACTAAGAAATTATGAATAATTAAAAGCCTTAATTGTGAAAAAGTACAAACCCTCTCCTTTTTTTGCTTAGAGAATTTGATGAAAATTAAAGGGGGGCTCTCAGAGCATAAGTTATCCTATCCTTACATAAGTATTCAGCAGTATATAAGCTATATAAACGGTACTTACGTTTTTTCGCAGCGGTATTGGGGACATTATATGAAAGGAAGCCCATGGTTGCCAATTCAGCGTGTACGACACATGGGAAATTAGGGATGCCAACTTGGCAAGTTACCTTGTACGTTGGCATTGTTGCGATTATACGTAAGTACTATATAAATAAATACACTCACACATGGACAAACAAATTAGCGCACCGAGAAGGAGTCGTCAAAATGAAACGAAATTTAAAAACGTAATGGCTATATAAATCAGGGGGGGGTGAAATCAAGAGCTTTGGGAGGGTCTGGACCCCCGCCTCTTTGTGTGCGTTACTGATTGGATCATAGGAAGTAATATTTAATGTATACACAATAATTATTTCATAAAAAATAAGTGAAATTCGTTTTCCAGATATTTCATTTTTATATAAATATTGTGATACTATTCATAATTCATATTTTAAGTTCAATTGGATATAACAATTTTTTTTTCTGCTTACCCTCAACATTCAACGCTGCTGATAGGCTAACAACATTTCCAAATACCGGTTCGTTCAGAATTGAAATCCTATTGCCTAACAGTACTATTCCTTTCAGATGAGGCATTTCGGTAAAAAAAAAAAAACCATGCGGTAAGGTTTCAATTCGCTTATGCCTGTAAATAAAATCAAAATACAGATTTTTAAGAGATTTACAATAACTAAAAGGTTTGAAGAGTGTTTTAACTAAAGTACTATATGACTTCCAAACAAAAATATATTGTAGTCTGATGTTTATCATTCGTGTTACGTAACGCGTGTATACACTCATAGACAAAAAAAATTAGCGCAAGAACAAGGAGTCGTAAAAATGAAATGAAATTTTACTTACGTAATGACCGCTTTGATGTAGGTAAATGATTGGAAAAATCAAAGAAAAAGGATAATTTATGTTAGACAAAAAAGGCAAAATAATGGAGGATTTAATACCCTGTTGAACCCTCTCTAGCGCGAATGCACGGTGCAAAACGATCAGGCATTGAGGCATACAAGTTCTGTATAATGTCTTGAGACATTTCGTTCCATATTTGCTGTAACCTTGTCTCTAGTTCGTTCAAACTCGTGGGATGCCCAACTCGCCATACCAAATGCTCCTAGATATGCTCGATTGAAGACGAATCTGGGGATCCGGAAGGCAAAGGTAGGGTAGTAACAGTACGTAGACAGTCTTGTGAAACCCTTACCGTGTTAGGGCGAGCATTGTCTTGTTGAAGAATGGCTCCTGGGTGTCGTTGCATGAGTGGCAACACATGTACTAGGGGTGACCGTGTATTGTAGGCAATGACACCCCATACCATCACATCAGCTCAGTATATATTATATAAATATAATCTACACAAGTAATTTACATATAGATATTTTTTTCAAAAATAGACTAATTGACATTTAAATCGTATGTACTCATATATAAATATATAAGAATGCATTATAATTTAAGCGTTCCACTTCACAGAATATAGATGAAATAAACAAATCCACCGGAAAATGAGCACGAAAAAAAGATTTAATTTGATGCCTACGTACAAAAATATCGAAAAAGAAAACGTAGTGCACCCTAACAATTGGTTTCTCTTGCCATAAATCAGAGGTTTTCAATGCTATAGTGTCGTTATAAGCAAACACACAATTTTTTGTTTCTTTTTAGCATGCTTTATTATTTTAAGCTGTGTACATTGAAAAGCGGTTCTTTATGCATACCTTTAAAAAACTTCATTCGTATAGGGTTAAAAGTACGTGAAATACAAATACTCAAAATTATATTTTTAAATAGGGGCTTTCTGAGCCTTTTGAGCATGTAAAATACTTAAGGCCAATGGTTCCCAAGTTAACTGAGTTCATCAATCCATTTTATACCAAAATATTTGGCCATGGATCTACAAGTGGAGTAACCCTAGTTCAATATAAATAATATAAAAATCATAAATTTGATGTAATTAATGTTGAAGTAAAAGTAAAGTACAAAAAACAAACAAACAAGTAATGTAAATAAAAATTTATCGTCAATTCCTACTTAGATCAACAAAGAAAAGCTTTATTTTAGCTATTTTTTTATTAAATAGTTACAATTAATATAAATATGTATATACAAATGACAGAATCATAACATTAAATGGTAATTAATTTTTATTCATTATCATTAAAGTACCATATTATCATCCAAAACAATCGTGTCTATAAAATTTCTGTTCAACTGAATGCTATATAACGTGAGAAAAAAAAACCTTTTCAAGTTTTGACACAAGTCACCAAAAGGGTCGCTAAGTCGTCAAAATGGCTGTATTTTTAATTCTTTAAATAATTAGTTTTAATCAATTAAAAATTTATTAATTATTAAATTATTGTATTGTCATCCAAAATAATCATGTCTATAAAATGTCAGCTCAATCGAGCGCTTTAAAATGTATTTTATTAACGATTGAAAATTCCACGAAGATAAATAAATATATAGAGAGTGAGAGCTAATAGTAGGAATTGAGAATGAAATATATGAAGTAGAATTTATTCAAATACATTCTTTTTTGCATTAAAATATAGAAACACGTTTTTTTATTCAACGAGATGGGTGAACAATGAAATGTTTATCTTCGTACAATAGAAGAATAATATACTACTTTTCAATAAAAAAAAATCGTCGCATTCACTTCACACATCGGAATCATGCACAAAACTAAATTAAATTATTGATTTGATGTACGACCTTTTTTTACACAGTAATACCTCGAATTAAACTACCTCAATTTACACCAAACCACAGTTACGTGATATTTTCAAGTCTCGTCAACACTGTGTCTTTTTTTTCTTTTCTTTTTAGTCCATCGCTGAGACTCAGGCGGAATCAGTACCAAAACCTGATGAAATTAGTAATGTGATTGAAGAAGTTGTCTATCTTGCCAAACAGATAAATTTAGAAGTGGATAAGGATGAAGATAGAACTGCTAGATAATGATGATCAAGAACTGCTGGGTGGCCGCGGTAGCCGAGTGGTATAGGTATCGGATCGTGGCTGGCTTTGTCACGAGTTCGAGCCCAGTACCACTAAAGACCCGCCGTGTAGGGAAGCGATGCACACTAAGTCTATCGAGAGCTAAAACGTCCTCCCGTTGGTGTGGTGTGGTAGTTAGGAGAGGAGGGGTGCCAGCTCAGGTGTCGTCCACGTCACTTGACCATGGTTCAAAATTAAGAGGTCCATCGCCAAAAGCCCTCGTGTAGCTGAACAGTGCGACGCTAATATTCACTCACTCACTCAAGAACTGCTGGATTCCTACAATCGTGGGCTGACAATTGATGAACTCATAGATATGCATGAGCAAAAGCAAG
This sequence comes from Trichonephila inaurata madagascariensis, assembly GCA_019973955.1. NCBI lineage: Eukaryota > Metazoa > Arthropoda > Arachnida > Araneae > Nephilidae > Trichonephila > Trichonephila inaurata. The sequence goes on along the minus strand of BMAV01005669.1, from coordinate 137,424 downwards.
ACATTGAAGAACTTTAGAGCTTAGACCCAGTTCAATCAGAAGATCGAGTGACGGTTAGGAATTTGACAGAAGGCCACAGTTTAATTGGAAAAGGGTTACACACACAACAAAAAAATTTTAGAAAATACATATTCCAACGAAAAACATACTTTTTTTTCAATAAAATAAGAAATAAAAAATTTTTAGCATGCTGCTACGAGGAAATTTTGCAGGAGAAAGAAAATAAATTTGAGCCAGAAGACTGTTAAATTTTATCAAACCTTCTACATCAAAATAACATCGGTTTGTGATTTTGTATTTGTGTTATTTGAAATTTTATTCAACATTATTCTTTTTTTTTTAATTATTTTCTTTCGTCTTCGGCTCCAACTAAAAATTATTTATATGTATTTATATGCGCGAAATTATATCTCAACTTACGCGAATTACTCGGTTATCACTCAGTCCCATCTAAAGCGCCCCTCAGGGGGCTCACCTTCTTTAGGTGAGTACGGGTTTCACAATCCCGAGGTACCCTGTTGATCTTTTCCTATTTCCCCAAGGGTTTTACTATCTTTGGTAAACACGGGCTTCACGAGCCCGGGATACCCTAGTGATCCTTCTCTATTTTCGGCCCTCCTTCTTGACATTCAAATTTCCCTTTTCTTCTTTTCGCGTCGAGACCACAGACCACTAGTTCAAGAAATACATAGTATAAAGTATACATTTTTTCTAATGAGAAAATTTACAATTATTTATTAACATATTTTGGTTTACATTTTGTATTGCGTTAACTTAGTTTCTTTTTCGTATATTTCTTTCGCTATTTTGATTGTGTTGCTTTATTTGTTTTCGATTAACAACGTTGGTTATCCAACCCGCATGTTTGCCGTGTGCGGCGTCCCGTATGGAGGAAAATGGTGTCCTGTGAATACCTTTGGCCCACGCTTCGCTGTAGACGGGAGGCAGGAGACGATGTCCCTGAAGAGACACTGCTGTAGGGTTAGTGCTGCAGATAAGGGGTGGAGGGTTTACCCGTTGGATCCTCGCCCTGATGCTGTAGTATTATATTCTAGGTGTACTCTAGGTAAGCGCCGTGCCTGGTTTTTGCCAGATGATCGGCACACTGCCTCCCTTGTTGGACTCCGTGGTGGGTGGAGGCACGCCAGGATGAAGTTTTTTCTTGCACCTATGGATCCAAATATGCTGTGCCCGAGTAAAGGCCTTGTTTTACCCACTCTCAACATTAATAAATTTTCCGAACATTCACGTTTCTTAATTCTATCACTTCCTAACAATGAACGAAATCTTTTTATAAACTTTTTTACTCATTTTACACGTTTAATGTTTTTACGAATGATTGGCGCAGCTTAGCTAAGATTGGCTCTTGCGCCATAAAACCCAACACTCGCTCACTCACCCATCTAAAGCGCAAGTTCAGGATATTACTACTGCCAAATATTAAACAAGTTATTGCATATAGAAAGACGGTTTTTTTCCGATTTAAACCTGCAGAGACGACTGAAATCGCAATCGGCTCGACTTTATCCGTGTAACTTTTGTCATTTCTTGTAATTAACGTATAAATCTAAAAAAAGTTTATTTTAATTTTTTAAATTTTTATGTAATTTCTTAACGCAGTAAATACATTACTAACTTACTTTAACTTTCATATTAAGGCAGATATATGTTACATTTCCTTTTTCATTTTATATTAAAACTTTCATGGGCCCCTAAATGTTGTCCACGCATCACCCAAATTTATTTTAATTTTCCACTGACTCCCTAGCAAATCATAAGGATCCCTGGGGGTTTGTAAGAATCTCTTTGAGAACCTACGTCAGGGGTGTAAAACTCGTTGCCCTCAACGAACGTTTTTGTGACCCGACCAATATATCGGCACATAATAATATATAATAAAATAAAAATAAAAAATCCCGAAATTGAGGTAAGATTAATTAATTAATTTCGCAGTTTCTTTGACCACTTGGTTAATACCAAAAGCAAAACTTGTATGAAGTTTCATAAAAATATTTTTACAAAATGTAGTTTTGGTAAATGGTTATTTAAATACTGTGTTATAAAAGGTATATTTTGGCACACATGTAGATGGTAGTTTAAACTTTAAAAAAAAAAACGTTTAGTATGAATTTTTTTATACATTTTTCAATTCCTACTATTAGTTCGGACTCTCTTCACATTTATTTATCTTGGTGGAATTTCCAATCGTTAATAAAATACATTTTAAAGAGCTGAATTCAGCTGAAATTTTATATACAGGATTATTTTGGATGACAATACAATAATTTAATGATAATTAATAAAAATTAATTGATCAAAACTAATTATTTAAAGAATTACAAATACAACCAGGTTGGCATCATTTTTTGCGACTTAGCGACCCTTTTGGCGACTTGTGTCAAAACTTGAAAAGGTTTTTTTCTCACGTTTTAAAGCATTCAGTTGAACTGAAATTTTCTAGACACCATTGTTTCGGATAACAATACGATATTTTAATGATAATGAATAAAATTAATTCCCACTTAATGTTGTGATTCTGTTTTATGTATATACATATTTATATTAATTGTAACTATTTAATAAGCAGTAGCTAAAATAAAATTTTTCTTTGTTGATCTAAGTAGGAATTGACTAACAAATTTTTTTATTACTTTTTTATCCACAATCTGCTGATTCGTTTCCATTTTTTTCATTTTTCCATTGATAGTACCGTTCTATCACGTATAGTTATGGCATAACATAATGTATCAAGTTTCTGTGACACGAACATGTGTGTGTTTATTCATTTTTTGTTTTTGTTTTTATGGTAGTTATATCATTGTTTTTCGAATGAGCCCTTGTGCAATAAGTATTGTTTCAAAAATTAAATGTTGGTTTTGGCAACGCGATTTGCTTACTCAATTCTGTATTGCCTATGAATAATTATTTCTAGTTTATAGCTATAAATATTATCATTGTTATATTTATAACTATAATTGCTTGAAAAATGTAACTAATATTTTTTCTCTATTATTAGTGGATGTTTTGTATTGCTTATTCATCATTCAAATTTTTTTTTGTTATGTCGTAATCATTTTAAATTATTTAGTTTTCACTATCATATCTTATATTCTAATTAATTTATTAAATTTCTATTATATTCTTTTATATTTTTACTCTTTACTTTCTATTCATCTATTTAGTGTTGTGTTCATTTTATATTTAAATTTTAACTGAATTTTTATAGTGCGTTTGTGTATTCTCTCTACAGTGGCGTAACGAATACCCCCGCAATCCCCGGGTTGCGGAGGGGGGAGGCAGGATTCTAGGGGCCACAGAGCCTATGTTATGGTCTTTAAATCCTTTGCAAGATTCGGCTTGGGCCCCCAAACCTGACTTTGTGGGGGCCCTAATACTCTCCGTTGTGCGACTCCTTTCGTCATTAAGTATAAATTGCTGTCTCTCATTTCTGATGCTCATGTTTCTCAGATGATTTCTCATGGAGTTATGGAAAAAAAACACCTGTTGCTTAAGTTTTGCACACCAGTGCTGTATTTGTAACTCCATACCTAATGGCGTAACGCACACCCCCGCATAGAGCATAGAGGCCCAGGATTATAGGGGGACCAAAGCCTATGTTATGATTTTAGCAATCCCTTGCAAGATCCGGCTTGGGGCCCCCAAACCTGACTTTGCAAGGGCCCCATAATATTCTCGTTACGCCACTTATTCTCTATGTCCTTATATGTATTCAATGTTTTTTATGAACCACTTTCTAGACCCGTTCTGTTTTTAAGGGTGGGAAGATATTCTGATATTTTTCTTTTAAGACTTTTTTTTTTACAGCCATTAATTTATGTCAATTCTTATAGGCTTCTTTCTTACAGACGCTCATATTTTGGTACTGGTGTTCTACCTTTTGTCTCTGAACTACATAATTCACTCTCATTGGGGTTCTTTCTCTCTCTCTCTTTATATACACAGGTACATTTTATTTAGTACTGTTAATTAGTTAATCAAAAGGACTACAATGAGTTAAACATTATTTTTCTATTGGAAAATAAATTCGTTTCGAACAAATTTTGCCATAACATAAATCTTTATATATTTAGCTAAAATAAATGATAAGTAACAAAAGGACTGAAATGTAAAAAATATTGGAACATTTTATTCCTTTATTTTTACATAATGAATAAAAAAAAACATATATTTTTTACTAGTAAATCAATTAAACACCAATTTTCTTTACTTCTTTTCGAGCACATTGAATAAAGTTTCCTAATTTTCACCTCGATTAAAAACTCCTTTTTTCAACTGGATCATTTTCTCAATCCATTCACATACTCTTTTAATAGCAATGGACTCGCAATGAGTGCGTACTGCACTAATCGAAGCATTTGTTTTAGTTGTGTTATTTGTTCATTCTTTCGACAAAAAGGGTAATTTGCAGTTCACTGAAAATTATTTTATTAAAAAGTTGGGTCCATTTAAAAATCTTTTCAAGTTTTTTTAATTTGTAATCTTGCTCTTAATTAGATATAGACACTCATTAAAGGTATTTTACGCATGTTACGATGGATCTTTTATCTTAAAAATGAAATACGATTGATGAGTATTCTGGATAGAATTCCAATATAAAAAAAAATATACCTATCTGAACATAAGAGAAAAGGGACTCATTGACTCATTCCAGATATCTCATCACTGGAATGGGCCTTATTACTGGAATAGTCTGGAACTATTAAACTTACAGATTTTAAATTTATCAGGCATGTTCCTTTTACTACATAGAAATCCGTAAGGAGTGATTTTTGCAAAAAAAATCCCACGGAGGCTTAAGGGAGCGTTATGGACGAAAATTCCCGTTTTTAAGCTATTACACCCCTGAACATGGAATTTGACGGAGGTCCCTTTTATTGAGTAGAGATTCAATGACAACGGATTTTACAGAAATCAACACTAAAGGGGAGATTGTTGGGGCTGCGAAGACGTAATAGATAATAAAAGTTTCCTCATTTGAGTGAGTGAATGAATGAGTGAATATTAACATCACACTGTTGAGCTACACGAGGGCTTTTGGTGACGGACCTCGTAATTTTGAAACATGGTCAAGTGACGGGGACGAAACCTGAGCTGGCACCCCCTCTCCTAACTACCACACCACACCAACGAGAGGTCGTTTGAACTCTCGACAGATTTAACGTGCGTCGCTCCCCTTCACGGTGGGTCTTTAGTGGCACTGGGTTCGAACTCGTGACAAGCCATCCACAATCCGATACCTTGACCATTAGGCTACCAAGGCCGCACTAATAGTCCGGAACTGTTAAACTTACAGATTTTAAATTTGGCAGGCAGGTTCTTTTTGCTGCATAGAGATCCGTAAGGAGTGATTTTTGCAAAAGAACTCCCGCTGAGGCTTATGGAAGCGTTATGGACCAATATTCCCGTTTTTAAGCTATTACACCCTCGCACTTGAAATTTGACGCAAGTTCCTTTTATTGAGTAAAGATTCGATGACAATGGATTTTGCAGAAATCCACATCCAATTGGAGATTGTTGGGGCTGCGAAGACGTAACAGATAAAAAAAAAATTCCCGCTTTTGAAGTATTAGACTTTAGATTTGACAATAATATTTCTTCCTTTAAGTAGAGATCCACTAAAAAAGGTGGTTTGGGGAAATCGACTCTTAAGTGGAGAAGTTAATGAGACGTTTTTTGAGCTGTTAAACCTACACGTTTGAAATTTGAAAAGGTGTTTCTTTTGTTGAGTAAAGATTCACAATAAGAGCAGGGTTTACGAAAATCGTCTAGCATAAAGGATTAAGGGGATGTTATAAATAAAAAAATTCCCTTTTTTGAACTATTAGACGCACTTATTTGAAATTTGAAAGAAGATTTTTTTTTCTGTGGTCATTGAATATAGATTAAATAAGAACAAGGTTTGCGGAGATCAACTCCCACAAGGGGGTCAAGGGGACGTTATAAATATTTTTTAAAAATCTCTCTTTTGAACTGTTAGATCTACACATTTGAAATTTGGTGAGATATTTTCTTTTGTTATGTAGAGATCCTTTAAGAACAGGGTTTGTGAAATCCGACTCCCAAGGAAGGTCACTGGGTCGTTATATATAATAAAGTTCATTTTTTTAAACTATTAAACTTGTAAATTTTAACTTTATAAGTATGCTCTTTATATCTAAAAGTAACTGATTTTACAAAAATCAACCCTCAAGGGGGGGGGGGATAAGTTGGGTGGGGGAACCGCAACGAAAAAAATACGTACTTGAAATTTGGTAATCGCGTGTTTCTTTTGTTGAGTAGAGATCTGCTAAGAACGTGTTTTGTGGAAATTGACTTCCAGAGAGGTTTGCAGGGGATTACGGGAGCATTATAGATAAAAAAAATTCTGGTTTTTGAGCAATTAGACCTACAGGTTTAAAATTGTACGGGCATGTTTCTTTTGTTGAGTAGAGATTCACTAAAAATAGGGTTTGAGTAAATCATCTACTAGAAAGGAGCTCCTGGGGTGCTTATGATGAATACACTTTTGCTTTAAAAGCTTCAGTCCTTTTTAAAACAAGAGATGAGAGCAATATTAATATTTTTCAATACAACTGAAAATTTTCAATGATGCTTTCTAAAATCTAAATTAGAAATTAGAAAATGACTGTAATATTAAAAGATGACAACAATTTAAAAAGAATTTATAGTATTTCAGTATCGTGAAATACACAACGAAACTGATGGATAAGAGCTAACCTATCTTATATTATATTTTAATGTCAATATTTTGATTACACCAGTAATTTTATTAGTGTACTGTTAAACGTTATTAGTTTACTGTTATTGATATTATGTGAGTTTTTGAAACATAATTCATTAAATAGCACATAGTAGTATTACATTATTTGCTACTACATTTTATCAACATTCCAATTGCAATTTGTATATATTTACTGTAAGCATAATTCTTACAGTAAATTCCAATGAGCAGAAGCATACATTTTTCTAAAAAGAATTTATTGCCACTTAAAGATAACACATGTATAATTCTTTCTTTCATAAATTCAATAATAATTAAATTACTCTCCTTATTTAATTACAGTATTTGAAGTGTTCTTCGGACAAACTTGCTATTCTCTTCCCTTGTACTGTACTAGGCTCCTCACACGTTCCATAAACATCCTTATGATCTTGCTTTGTAATCCATTTTAAGGTACAGTCACATTTTATTGGATTTTCTGGAAATTAAAATTAACCCTCATGAAATGAATGTTACAGTTTGATATTCATTATCTATTTAAAAATTAGTTTTATCTTTTAATTATACTTGTTAAAAAATTAAATTTATATTTCAGATATATGAGAAGCTTGTTTTTCATACAATCCAATACTTCCGTTAGATATCATTTGCTTTCAAACATTCAATGGATATTTAATATTTATTACGCACATATTATGAATATTTTCAGGAAGTATATTCCTTGGATCTATGAAGTGGATACCTTTTACAGGGTGTTGCTGAATTCGACCGAAAAATTCAAAAGGGTGATATTAAGCTGCATGTGGACGAAAAATCACCACAGAACGTTAGGTTGCAAACTACGTTTAGTCAGAAAAAAATCGTGATAATAGTAGCCATCGGGAGGACAATAGGCCAGACGAGGGGAGTTGACGGGCCGGGGTAGGGTTGCAAAACCTCTGCGTAAGCAAATTTACCACTCGCCTGTGAGAATAAAAGCTGCGAGCAAGTTGTTATAAGTGTGAGTTGCATAAAGAGTGGGTGTTAAACTGCATTTGGTAACAATGTCAGGTTATACGAACGAGGAATATGCAGGAATTCACCGGGCCGATTGCAATAGACGCCTAGCATTGAGAAAGTACCGGAACTACTTTCCAAGGAGGCGATGTCTGCACGTGGACCTTAATCCCTTTGACTCCTTTTTTTAAAATCTCTTGTGTATGAGACGCCAGTTTCCTCAGTAGAGTATCTGACGGTACAGATTGTCGTCGCTTAGGTTGACATCGTCACCTCACCAAATTTGTATGGACGCGTTTGACAATCATTAGTCCAACAGTGTCGGATACACTATGAACTACGCAAGATTGAACATTGAACAATTCCTGTGACAATCACTTCTCTTCGCATTTCTGACGTCGTTGTGATGAATTGTTTGTATTGTAAACATGCTTTAAGTGTAACAATGTATTTCTGATCTATTATTACCTCTTTTCATCCCACTAGACATCACACCCTTCATAACTGTTTTTGCCCCCTCGAGGGGCTCACATTTTTAAGGTGGGTACGGGTGTCACAATCTCGAGGTACCCTAGTGATCTTTTCCTTTTCCCAAGAGGTTTACTATCTTTGGTAAACACGGGTGTCACGACCTCGGGGTACCCCATTGATCCTTCTCTATTTTCGACTCTCCATCTTGTCATCCAATTTCTCCTTTTCTTCTTTTCCCGTCCAGACCACAAACCTATGAATGTTTGGCGCAGTATAGCCAAAACTGGCTCTTGCGCCATAAAACACCAAACTCAACTCAACTCATAACTGTTTTTGCGAATTACTCCAACTAAACGTGCTTTGCGCCCCCAAATTCTATGGTGATTTGTTATCCCCATGCTGCCTACTGTCACCCCCTAACATTCTCCGCGCACCCCTAAATTAATTTTAACTTTCCACGGACCCCCTCAACTTTCGCAAGGAGCCCCAGGGATTCCTATGAACCATTTTGGGAACCTATGGATTGGATCATAGGCAGTAATGTTTAATGTATACACAATAATTATTTCATTAAAAAAAACTAAATTCGATTTCCAGATATTTCATTTTTATAAGTATTGTTAATAGTCATAATTCATATTTTAGGTTCAATTGGATATAACAACTTTTTTTCTGCTTACCCTCAACATTCAACACTGCTGATTGGCTAACAACATTTGCAAATACCGGTTCGTTCAAAATTGAAATCCTATTGCCTAACAGTCCTACTCCTTGCAGATGAGGCATTTCGGTAAAGAAATCATCCGGTAAGGTTTCAATTTGGTTATGCCTGTAAATAAAATCAAAATACATTTTTTTTAGAGAATTACAACAGCTAAAAGGTTTGAAGAGTTTTTTAACTAAAGTACCATATAACTTCCGAACAAAAAATATTGTAGTCTCATGTTTATCATGCGTGTTACGAACCGCTTATATAGATGGCGCTAGTAGTCATCGTTTGTTATAGAATTTTTGCCATTATTAATGTAGATGTTAACCATGGAGCACGATGTACCAATTATCATTCAATCATTAATGTATTAATGCGGTCAGTTTCGCTTAGTTTCGCTTAAATTGACATTTCAAATTAACTCAATGTCAATCAACACATCAAATAATCCTTCAATACGAAAATAAACTGTTCCAAGTAGGAACCTGTTAGCTAAAAATAAATGTAGTATTTTGCAGTAAGTTTATTTGCTATTAAATTGCTACATTTTGTGAGCGTATCCTATGAGGAAGAGAACAAATCTTTACAAAAAAAATTTAATAGTTACTAAGTTTATGCAATTTTGCAAACATTTTTCAATACTGAAACGAATAGTATGAATTTTCGTAAATCTAGGTGCTTTAAATTTTTTCTAATTTTCTGCTAGGTAGTTTTACATCAAACATGAATTACATAAAAACATTCATGAATTGTTTAAACATAGGAAATCTAAATGTATCCTTAGTTATGCTCTTGCAAAAAATAAAATATTTCATATTTCGAAAATATTACATTTCTTTAAACATTTCAAGAATTAAATACCCAACAGTGTTCATATCTGTAATTAGAGTTGTACCTTATAATTCCAAATGCTTCCCACCACACATGATAGTTATTGATGATGAAGTGAAATCCCCTAAAGTGTTATTCTAAGGATTTCATAAAATTCACTTAATATTTCTTAAATATACAATTTGGATGAAAATAGAAATTTGATATATAGAGAGTCATCTTTCAAAATTTAAACAATAATGCCCAAATTTTGACGTATATAACATTTATTTTAACAGTAAATTACAGTTTTAAAAAACTAAAAAACACGGTTTTAGCGTTAATCGAACTAAAATGTAAAAAATAATTCTTAATATAAGAATAAAATGATTCACAAGGAATTTTATGCCATTGTAGTAAAATCGTGGGATGCTTTGTACTACATTTTTACACGAACTCTGCACTTCGGAATAGAAGTGGTAAGAAATTATAACAATTGATATCGGACACCCCTAGCTTTTACCACAATGACATTAAATTCCTCGTGAGTCATTTTATTCTTATATTAAGAATTATTTTATACTTTTTCGCTCGATTAACAAGGTAAACAAAAAAGTTCTTGCCGTTTGCTCGTTTCCATTGAAAGAAGTGATAATAAGCTTGCAAATTCGCGTATGACGTAATTGAGAAACCGTCAGAGTCGAGAGTAGGAATATCAGTTGTTATAAACGCATGACCACTGCTCACATTCATCAATCGGAACTCGTATAGTAGTGAAGCCAAATGGACGTATCGAAGGAGCTCGTTCGGGGTTGTTTATTTTACGACTTTAAAGTGGGCTTATCAGCCACTGCATCAAGTCGCCGAATATGTCAAACGTTTGGGGATAGTGCTGTCAATCAACATACGGCAAGGCATTGGTTTCAAAAATTCAGGTCGGGAGATTTGTCCCTCTGTGATAAAGCTCAAACAGGATGACCGCAGGCCTTGGATGACGAAGCCCTGCAGGCGGCCATTGAGGAGGAAAATAGTCAAACGTGTGGTGAACTTGCCAGGTAATTCAACACTTCCAGTGAAACGGTTAGCCTTCATCAGCACCGCTTAGGTTAGACATACAGGCTGAAAAAGTGGGTTCTTCACATGCTGTTGGAAGTCCATAAGCAACAACGAGTGGCAGCCTGTTTATCGTTGCTTTCTTGCCTACGTAGCGCATCCATATTCAATAGGGTGCTGACCAGTGACGAGAAGTGGGTCCTGTATGGCACACCCAAGCGTTCCAAACATTGGTTGTCACCTCAGGATACTGTCCCGCACAGCGCAAGACCACCTATGCACACACTCAAGATTGGTTTTGTCTGGTGACTTGTCGTCAGGTGGTTCACACACTATGAGTTGCTACCAACGGGCCAAAAGGTCACTGCGGACTAGTATTCGCAGCAATTGGAACATGTACAACAGGTACTGCATCAGAAGGAGCCAGCACTGGTTAATCGAAAGGGTGTACTGTTATTGCATGATAACGTGAGGTCACATGTCGTGCGGGTGGCCAGGAATACGATATAGCTACTTGGTTGGGAGACTTTGTGCCATCCTTCTTACTCTTCTGACCTTGTACCTTCAGATTACACCTCTTCCATTTCCTGGACAATCATCTTCGTGATAAATCCTTCACCAATAAAACAGACGTGTGTCGAGCTCTCACGGACTTCTTTGCGTCCCACACCCCCGAGTTTTACCGCAAGGGGATTGAATAACTAAAGACACGTTAGCAGAAAGTGCTGGATGCCGATGGTGATTAATTCGAGGTCTAACAATAGGCTACGCTGTTTGTATTTCATGTTCTTTTGGGTCATTAAAAACGGCAAGTTTTTTGTTTACCTTGTATAAATGCGTATTTTTTAGTTGTTTTTTTTTTAACTATAATTTATTTTTCATTTTTTAGTTCGATCTATAATAGAAGCGTGTTATTTTAGTTTTTTTAACTATTATTTATTCATTTATGAACTAATCCTTTTTGTTTGTTGTGTTTGTTTTAACCATGAGCGTGTTCGCTTTAAGGTTGTAACTCAATCTTTTAGTCGCCAAATCTGGAAATGGGAAATCGTTAATCTTGATGATCCTGATCAGGACAATGGAACAGAATTATTAAATTGTATTGGCATCGGTGCTTGACAAGCGTGCAAAATTTCGAATTAATCTGACCTTTGAAATTGGGTAAAAATCGAGTTCAAAGATTCCGTTACTTACAAAAAAGCGTGTTTAAAACACACTCACACGCGCAGATCGTCAGAAAACATGCGACAGTAAAAATTACTGGTATTCACTCATGATAATGATTTATGCTCATATAAGCATGATAATCGGAAAACGATTGTGATGCAGCGATAAAAATTCCCAAGAATGAAGGGCGTGTCTCGATACATGATTGGTTAGGGACTTAAGTCTGTGAAGTCAAAAGAGGATCATTTTGAATAAAAGGTGCAATATGTTAAATTTAAAAGTAAAATAAAACTAAAGAGAGAGAGAAATATTAAGTTTTAAATATGATGACAAAGTATTTTACTTTAACTCCTTTACATTTACTATGGCACGATTTTTCTATCCATTTTTCGAAAAGAACGTAATCAACTATAATTCTTTTAATAAATAGAACTTGGCAAATTTATCATACAGGTATAGGAAAATTTTCTGCAAGGTACGAATATAATAAATTGCGAGTGTTATGCATTTAAATTAACCCAGCATTTCTCGCGCAGGGTATGTCATACCCACCACCTAACTATTTTCAAGACTCCATCTAAACTTTTTTTGGAAAATGAATATTTTCTCGTGTAGTTGACTTTAAGGTCATATCCTTTGAGGGGCCTTAGCTTGTAGGCTAATTTTAAATATATATTTTTGGATACAGCCTCTTAAGGTATGTCATACCCTGCCAGTGAATCACCTTTACAGTTTTAAATTCATGAGCATGCCTTAAACCCTTTCTCATGCAATGGCATATTATTGTAGTTATGATGAAAAAATGCGATATTTAATAGATACAGTATTTAATATAAATATAGTACAACAGGATTTTTTTTTATCAAGAAAGTCTCTTTGCGGGGATGATGAGAAAGAATTGAATGATTAAGAGTATAATAGCAAGTATGATTCCTCTACAGAAATCTATCCCGATAATTTAACTGAGAAAGCAATTATTCTCCTTCACAAAGTGACCACATCATATTCGATAGCTAGAAAATGTAGTCATTAGCCTATGATAATATTTTTTGTTGTTGAATGTTGCGACAATAAATGCACAAATTATTTTGTTAAATACTCAGAAACCACCTAATAAGTATCGAACAAGAAGCTGATTTCTAAATTGTTTTGAATTTCGATTTACAGAAGAATGTAATGAATGTAAAAACCAGCCACAATGCTTCTACGAAATTATTAAAAAAACTAAGATCCTGTGAAAACATCGCACTTACTCGCGACGATGACTAAAAGAGTGTATAAACAATGTACTGAATGCCCCTAATAAAAAGAACAGTAAAACTAAATTTACGTGTGAAAAGTATAGTAAACATATTGTATTTCTTACTTTTCTTCCTTTTTCACCTTTTCATGCAAATTTTACGTTAATAAAGAATGTAAACACCCTTGGGTATGAGATACCCTGCGCTTAAAATTCCGTTCGCTTTTTTCGCGTGTCAAGTGCTGGGTTAAATACTATCAAAAACATTGAAAATAACTAAATTAAAAATAACGAATTTTCAATAATAAAAAAAATTACCATTTGATAACAATTAATTAAACACTTACATTCATGTTGTAGAAAAAAATGATGGGATACATGAATAAAAAAAAAATTATGACTATAAAACAGAGAGAGAGTTACACACATGAAAATTCAAATATATAACATTTAGTATTTTTAGATTTTTTTTAAATCCTTAAATCTACATAATTTAAATTTTACTTACATAAAAAAAAATACTCACATGAATTCAAAATATTTGATACTCGCAGGTCTTCCAAACATGCTTCTAGTAAGTGTTTTGAGGTCATTATTTAATATAGACAAAAATTCAAGATTATTCAAATTTACAAATGCCCCTTCAGCCACAGACGTCATTTTGTTACCAGATAGAAAAATAATGTTTATTCCTTGAGTAATATTACTTATAAAATCTTTTCCTAATTTCTTAATTGTTATATCAATGAACTGAATTGCCTTTAGCTTTGTGAGTTTTTGAAACATAGACCACTGTATTGCACGCTGTATGACTACATCATTTAACGAAAATATTTCAACCGTGTTTGAAGATGATGGCACCTCATCAAATAGTCCAGTCAGTGTGGTATTTATTATCATAAGGCCTAGGACTCTTTTTGAAACTAAAGAAGACGCAGGTAAATATTGCAACGCTGAGTTTTCTAGAATAAAATACTTGAATCTTATGTCATTTGATTTTTCGAATACATCATTAATGGTTTCCATTTTTGTTATTTCGGAACATACTATGGTCGGATCGTTCGGAGTTTCGCAGCGACAGGGTTGTATGTTTTCTTCTGGAGGGCATTCACTTTTGACGTTAGCGAAGCATAAAATGGAAAAAAATGTACACAATACTACAATGAGTGATTTAGTATACATTTTTGAATTATGAAAGACCTAAATAAGAATAAAGTTTAAGTAAATGTTCTGTGGTTTATCCAAAGCATGTAAAAGGAATCTAAACTAGTGTAGTATTGATTTCCTTGCTTGTCGTCTTTATTTTTATCTTAGGACGAAATGTCATTTATCTGTAGATATGAAAGTATCGAATTAATGATGACCTAATGTCTGCTCTTAATGCAAACGAATAACATTTTTCTTTTCTAGCAGTTATGGATATCTGATAACTGCAATTCTATCATACAGTAGAACGTCGTTTATCGGAACGTTTATTATCCAGATCGTCAAATATCCGGACATGTTTTTTTGTCAACTACATGTACTGTATATGAATACGTTTTCGAACAGTGCAATGCTCAACAGTTGTTTTGCGTGAGGCCAAACATATCGGGAAAACCCAAGATCAGGGATAATTGGGGAATTTCAGTTGTGTGATTTGATAAACATCTACTCGGATTTGGTAAACATTTGGATTGCATGCGATGCAGAAGACTGCGGATTTCAAATGCTAAATGATGACGAGATTGTGACTTCCGTACAAGAAGAATCCAACCCTGTCGACGTTGAAACGGATGAAGACGAGGGCTACAACAACAACGAAAGTAGCAAGGGTCCATCAAATGCTAACACGTCTTCTGCGTTAGAGATAGCTATGGAGTGTTACGAACAACAATCAGAGTGCTGTCCTATTCAACTACTGCTGCTCAAGAGAATCAGGAACCTTGTAGCGAAAAAACGAAGGTGTACAATGGTACAGCGAAAAATAAGTGATTATTTTCCACAACCAATGTGAAATTGTGACATTTTGTTCCTGTTTTGCTTTTTCTTCAAGCACGTTTCCAGCATGTGATAATTTTTAATATTCGTATACTGTCCGGTTTCACATACTGCATGGATCGAATTTGGTTTTCGGCTATCCGAACAATCGCGTATCCGAACGGTGTCCGGTCCCGATTGATTCGGATAAACGACATTCTACTGTATCTCAAAGTTAGAAAATGTATTAGTAAAAAGATTTTCATTACAATAATTTTACAGCAACAATGATAAAATGGAAATTTAATATGAAAGGCCTATTTACATATTTGTCCAATTAAAAGAAATTGGCTTGTACTTATGTAATAAATACAATTTATAGACTGCCTAATATTTTAAAAGTCGTTCTTGGAGATCTGAAAATCAAAATCTAATTTATCTATGATTGAAAATTTCTCGATACAAAGTATCCCAGCAAGATGTCACAAACTTCGAAGGGAGGTCGAGGACATTTAAACGACTACCAATCATAGGTCAGAAATGAAGGGCCATAAAGGTCAACCTGACGAGGTAGAATGCATTTAATAGATATGAGTGTATGAAGCTTGTTTTGAAGTTACATTTTGCATTTTTAAGGTATCCGACTACGTTCGGAACCATGATCTTAAAAAAGCGCAAAAATGGATAATTTTCATGATATTTAGTGTCACTTAGATTAGAATACATCTTTAAAATTGTTTTAAGGATATTTTATGACAAAAAAAAATTAGTTAAATAAAATATTTTGGCAAAAAATGAACATAGAATAACCTTTTTTCAAAATGTTCTCCTTTTGTGAAAAATGCTTCTATTATAATATTATTTTACCTGTCTATTGCTCAGACCTCTGTATAGAGGTTCAACTATGAATTTTGAAAAATTCACATTATTTTCAGAGTTACAACCCATTGAAATAATTATCGGCGTTTTTTTTCTTAAAATTTCTCCCCTTTGCTGTCGTAAAATATGAATAAACCCACTTCTAAGTTATATATTTCAAAAATTCTTGTTGAGCCTCTGTACAGAGGTCTGAGCCATACACAGGCGAAATATTATTATAATAGAAGCATTTTTCACAAAAGAATATTTTGAAAATGGGTCATTCTATGTTCATTTTTTGTCAAAATATTGTACTTAAATAATTTTTTATTGTAATATTATTCTTAAAACAATTTTATATACATTTTCTTATCTAAGTGACACTAAATTTCGTAAATATTACCCATTTATACGCTTTTGCAAAATCATGGTTCCGAACG
>BMAV01005669.1:77323-94862 GCA_019973955.1 Trichonephila inaurata madagascariensis | reverse complement strand
ATATGAATTTTCAAATGAAATTAGGCTTAGCGAGGAATGATGATAACGTGCGGGCCTGGGAAAACGCTTCTGTCTCTTTCCGCCGGTCCTGAAGGGTTTAAATATCAGTATCTTAAAAGTAAATATACAGTCTTACAACATCATGAAATACTAAGGAATGGCTAGTTATTAAATATAGAAGTTAAGGGCTAATTATTAAATAAAGAAGAAATGCAAATCCCCACAAAATATTATATGGTATCCTCCCTTAATTAGAATTGACGAATTAAGAGGACTTGGTACACTTTGAGCTACTTTCTTTCTTTATATATTTAAAAATTATATTTTAAAATTTTTTGTAGTGTTTCTATCTCACAGAAAATAATACGAGATGAAATTTTTGACATATTATTCACGCAATTTTAAAAATTTAAATTTTTTGAAGAAAATTTGGAAAATTTTAAAATTCTACTCTTTATGTAATTATTAATTTTTTAACCTGAAATTTTTTTGTAATATTCTTATGGATATTATAAACAACTTTAGCGATCGATTTTACAATAACTTAATTCGTTTTTGAGAAAAAAAAATAAAATGTTGATATACATGCTAAATATCAACGAAAAAGTCAATATCTCTTACAATTTTAATTATTTTTAAAAAAAATTATTCAGTTTACAGCAAAAAGTATCCCTAATTTTGTTACATGCTTTATATGCAACACACAGCAAGAAAAATGGAAGTGATTCGTAAATAGTTGTGGAAGGAGTAGCATTTTGAATGCACTAATGTTTCGAAAAACACAAACTGAGGAAAACCACTTTAAAGCTTATAATTCTGAAGAAAAAAAATTATAATAAGCTTAAATAAACTTAAAATACAACTTTAAGATATTAGCTATATATTTTTCTTGAAAATAATTGAATTTTCGTATTTTTTCAACCCATACAGTTTTATAAATTATCTATTTTAAGAAGGTATTAATTGCACAAGAAAATTCAAGAAAAATGTTAAAATTTTTTTTTTAAAGTTTAGTTTTTTCTTCACATAATATTGAAGTATTACATTTGTATGAAAAACATATGAGGAATAAGAACTGAAATTATGAAATTATTAATATAAAATGTGCCTTAATTCAAAAATTTTACATGCACACATTTCACAAAGAAGAAAAACTACATTACTGTATTGCCTCGAAAATATTCTGCTTTATATATCACACATTCTTTTTTTATAGTTATTGTTTCTCTTTAAATAATAGATTTTTTTATCATAACGCTTTTTTTTCTAAAAAGGGGGCGTGGCTGAATCGCCTACTTTGTTTTCAAATGAAGTTTTCTTCAACTTCTAACAAAATTCGTTGCAAAATACAAATTCAGATTAATCATTCGTTTGAATGAGAAATAAATACAATCCGTAATACCTCGACTTACGCGAACCCGGAGTGGCCGCGGTAGCCGAGTGGTATAGGTATCGGACAGTGGCTTGCCTTGTCACGAGTTCGAGCCCAGTACCACTAAAGACCCGCCGTGTAGGGCAGCGATGCACGTTAAATCTGTCGAGAGCTGAAACGTCCTCCCGTTGGTGTGGTGTGGTAGTTAGGAGAGGGGGTGCCAGCTCAGGTGTCGTCCACGTCACTTGACCATGGTTCAAAATTACGTGGTCCGTCGCCAAAAGCCCTCGTGTAGCTAAACAGTGCGACGTTAATAATCAATCAATCAATACGCGAACCCGGAGTTAGGCGATTTTCAACTCTCGTCAACTCGTTTTTTGTTTGAGAACAAAAAAATTGTTAAAACTGGTGAAATTGGTAATGCGATTGAAGAAGTTGATCTTGCCAAGCAAATAAATTTATAAGGGTATAGTTTTTTTCTTTCAAGAATTACTGGATTCTCACCGTGTCAAGAGCTGAATGTGAAGCGCATGAACAAGATATTGAAGGATTTGAGTCATATTAGACACTGTTCAACCAGAAGCTCGAATAACGGTTTTGAATTTTACAGAAGGCCTCAGTTTAATTGAAAAATGGCTAGATATTTTAGAAAATATAGACTCCAACGCGATCAGCGTTTTTCAACGAAAAAAGGAATAAAAAAAGTTTTTATAGCATGCTGAGGGGAAATTTTGTGTGAGAAAAAATCTTTGAGCTGGCAGACTACTTTGTCAGATTTTATGAAACCTACATCAAAATAACTTCGGTTTGCGATTTTGTATTTGTGTTACCTCACATCTTATTGGCCATTTTATCTATATTATTATTTTCTTTCGTCTCCAGTCCTAAATAATAATTATTCTATGCATTTTCATACGAAATCATGCCCTGACTTACGCAAATTCGGTTATCTCACTCAGTTCCACCTATATCGTGAGTTTGAAGTGTGTGTGTTACTAAAAATCTTCTATAATTTAATGTTTTTTTAAAACCAAAAGAGATCGAGCTCATCCAATTTGAGCTTAGGACAACAACAAAAAAATTGACCTTCTGAAGAAAATTATCAAATGTGCTTCTGGGTTTTGTCTAAATTTCTATTAGCCATTCCGGTGTCCTTCTGGCTGACGACGGCTTGTTTAGTGAAAAAAATGTACCCTTATGTATTGTGTACCTGAACTTCGAATGGTTACTAAACAATAACTGGCGCGCCCGTTAGGCTGCTGATGTTATTTTTGCGATTGCATTAAAATATTCCTAAAAATTCTGTGATGACCATCTTTTCGATTTCAATCTTATTTTTCTGAAAACAAAGACTCGGTATGGTGCTTGCTTAGTTTCTCATATGCTAAGTGTTAAAAATTGCGAATTTAATTACGATATAGTTAACTTCTACGATATATCAATTGATAAAATCATTCGCAGGGTGGTCCCGAAATCATGGTACAAACTTTAATGTATCCGACCACGTTCGGAACCATGATTTTGCAAAAGCATATAAATGGATATTATTTATGATATTTAGTATCACGTAGATTAGGAAATGTATATAAAATGGTTTTAAGAATAGTATTACAATAAAAAATTATTTAAGTACAATGTTTTGACAGAAAATGAACGTAGAATGACTCAATTTCAAAAAATTCTCCTTCTGTGAAAAATGCTTCTATTATAAAAAATATTTTGCCTGAATATAGCTCAGACCTCTGTATAGAGGCTCAAGTAGAATTTTTGAAATTTATAATATAGAAATGGGTTAATCCATGTTTTACGACAATAGAGGGGAGAAATTTTAAGAAAAGAACGCCGATAAATATTTCAATTGATGGTTACTCTGAAAATAATGTGAATTTTTGGAAAATCATAGTTGAACCTCTGTACAGAGGTCTGAGCTATATACAGGCAAAATATTATTATAACAGAAGCATTTTTGACAAAAGGAGAACATTTTGAATAAAGGTTATTCTAAGTTAATTTTTTGCCGAAATATTGTATTTAAATATTATATTTTTTATCAAAATGCCCTTAAAACACTTATATACGTGAGTTTTAATCTAAGTAATACTAAATATCATGAAAATTATCCATTTATGCGCTTTTTTAAAATCACGTTTCCCCGAACGTAGTCGGATACCTTAACGGTAGGTACAGGACATACTGTAACAATCATTTGTTGTAAAGGAATGTATGGGTGCAAGTGACGCGGTCAGGCACAAATATAAAAATAAGAGACAAAAAGAAAGACAAAGTGTTTATTGAAAGCGTCGTTGACAAGTTTAATATTTGCAGCAACTGTTCGTAACTGTTCAGAATATGAGATATGAAGTCACACGGCAGTGCACATTGCTGTAGCACCCACTGGTTGTCGCAAAAGATAGTCTGCCGGATTCAAATCTTGTACTTCCTGAAAATGAAACAGAGGTAAGCAATTTTCGTTTAACACTCTACAGACGGTCTAATACCTTACACTTAACTGGATGAGCAGATGCTTGTGACGGGCTCACACGTCTTTTCTTTAACATAACCTCTGGGTTCTTTGGTGGCCAAGATTAATAGCAACTCTTTTCCAACCAAAACCCAAGACGCGAAATGTGAACAAGAAATGCAAATAAGATAGCTTTTAAAAGAACAGAAGTTTCAGTAAGTGAGCTGGCAATTTTGGGGAATGTTATGTTTGGAAGAGATACAAGCGTGAATTGACAGCCTATCGTAAAGTTACCTGGAAACCCAGCCATTACTACAAGATGCATACCATTGCACGCGCGCCCAGACGTTTCCTTATAAAGATTGAAGCAAAGTTTGGGATTAAAGTAGGACTGATTATTTGGTGTTAAGGTTGTAATATTATTAGAAGTGCAAGTAGGTGGATTAAATATAATCAAATAGAGAAAGTGGTCTAAGTTACGCGATTCGGTTTAACTATCATTGTGTGTGTTGTTCATTATAGATTCTCACTCATTTAAGTTTATCTAAACTTTTAGACATTTAAGTTCTAATTTTAATAAAGTCATATTAAGAATTTAAAATGTATATTCCTTTCGCAAACCCTACACCTCTAGATCACGCTGACAATCAAAGATACGGTCACCAAAGGGGTGCGGTATCACAAGCTTTTTTACTTGACTCTGGTCTATCAGCCACAATGTTCAAGATGCTTTCTTCCGGGTTTTAAGTGGGTGCAGCTCTTCATCGCCCATCATCGTTTCTGATGACGTGGAACGAACATGTTTCACGAAGTTGACGATGCGTAACCGCTGAAAAATTCTGTGATTCGGCATTCGTCGATCAGGAAACTGTGCATGATTCATTCGTAGAGCAGCTCTGCCGTTGTTAATTCCACGGCCGTACATGTAATGCATGCATGCATTTTTGGCATACGTAAAGTATAGTATCGTAGACATCAGCACAATTGCAAATGGCGCTTTCCCTTACTGAAATGCATCATTTTCAACGGCGGCTAGACATCTACTGCTCCCTACCGACAACACAACCAACCCTTAAACTCCATTCCTCTTTCCTTTTATTTCCCCTGTTTATGCCTCTCCACGTCACTTGTGCTCATCATTCCTATGGAATAAATGATTGTTGCGATGTCCAGTATCTACTCTTAAGGTATCCGACTGCGTTCGGAACCATGATTTTGCAAAAGCGTATAAATAGATAATATTTATGATATTTAGTGTCACTTAGATTAGAAAATGTATATAAAATTGTTTTAAGAATAGTATTACAATAAAAAATTATTTAAGTACAATATTTTGACAAAAACTAAACATAGAATGACCCATTTTCAAAATATTCTCCTTTTGTGAAAAATGCTTCTATTATAATAATATTTTGCCTGTCTATGGCTCAGACCTCTGTACAGAGGCTCAAAAAGAATGTTTGAAATATATTACTTAGAAGTGGGTTTATCCATGTTTTACGACAACAGAGGTTAGAAATTTTAAGAAAAAAACGTCGATAATTATTTCAAATGGCTGTAACTTTGAAAATAATTAGAAATTTTCAAAAGTTATAGTTGATCCTCTGTACAGAGGTCTGAGTTATATACAGGCAAAATATTATTATAATAGAAGTATTTTTGACAAAAGGAGAGCATTTTGAAAAAAGGTTATTCTAAGTTAATTTTTTGCCGAAATATTGTATTTAAATAATTTTTTTGTTAAAATGTTCTTAAAACTATTTTATACATGTATTCTAATCTAAGTGACACTAAATATCATGAAAATTATCTATTTATGTGTTTTTTTAAAACCACGGTTCTCGAATGTAGTCGGATACCTTAAAGTTCAAACCATAAATTCGGGACCACCCTGTTTTTCATTTATATACGAAAAGAATACCGAAAAATATCAATGCTAGACATTTTTTTTAAAAGTTAAATTGGTTTCAAGATTTCGTTTCTCCTTTTCGATTTCATTCAAAAATCAACTCAACTCTCAAGTACACTGATAAAAAAAATGGGGGAGCACACGGATTTAACACAATTACGGAAATATTTCTTCGGATAACTTACTTAAAACAAGGCATATATAGTGTAAAGTGTAGCAGAAAACAGAAGAAAATTTCCTATATAGATCAACGTCCATGATGTCAAAAACTAGAAAAAGAATACGAGTACAGAAATGTACAAACCTTGAAATTTTTAGCTTAAGTTAGTACCATTATTATGTTGTGTATAAATGCTTTGTGTTTCAAAACTTTTATGAAAATATTTTGATAAAATTGGGCTGAATAACCTGTCGTCGTAACAAACACTTTCAATATTATGCAAAAATATATTCTAAATTAAAAAAAAATGTTTTCAGTCATAATTAATTGAAGTTGCATTTTTATATAGAACACACACACACACATAAGTTGGAAAATAAAATATTAAAAAATTATAACCTTACAGGCATCAAATATTTTCTGTTTTTACAAACTTTAAATGCTTATTTATCAGACTTTTAATTTTAAAGATGTAGCTATTTTCTGTTCCCTAAGACTTTTTTTCTGTTCAAGATGGTCTTGAAATTTCTTGATACTCCCAAACATATGTTCCATAAAAGAGAATATGGATTTAGGTCTGAGATCTCTAGTTACTTTTTTTTAAAAAAATGCTCAAATTAATATTTTAAAAAAAATTTGTAATTTTCCCAGCTTAAGCTAGAAAAGAACAAAGGAACAAATTTTAAAATCCATACCAACTTTTATTTGCAATAATCTAAGAAACATGAATCACTTAAAAGGACTAAAAAATTTAAAAATTGAACATTTTACAAAAATTTGAAAAAACTTCAAAATTTTTAAAATTTTTAAAATTGTAAAATAAGTGCTCGTCAAACTGACTTTTTGCTTTCAGAGAGAATCAACTTAATAATATAATCTGCACAAAAAACATAAATTCTTTTTACTGATACTGTCTCCAAAAACAATTTTTTTTTTTTTTGAAAAAAGAGTACTGTGTAGCCTTAACCATTTGCATTTAACTTCTACCTTGTCTTTTATTTACACATTTTTATGCATATTCCTTCGTTATTCTACAATTTTACTTTTCTGAATTACATAAATTTTAGAATCAATAAGTAACTATAGCTTTAATATATAATGCAATACAAAAATGTAAATGAAATTTTATTTTTTTGCATTAGTTTATTCTAAAATAATTTGAAAATGGTATGGTAGTTGAATTAAATAGCCATAATTAGAATAACTCTGAATTACTTCAATATTGCTAAATTTTGCTGGAAAAAGAAAATATTTGTCTTTGAAATTTTGGCCCCATGTCATTTTTTTAGGAAAATGCTCGTTGTATCATATCTACGGAAACGATTTAAATGGGACTTAGTTACGAGTTTTTGTTAAAAGAATATGCAATGTAAAATAATGGATATAAAAAATAAGAAAGACATTAAACATTTCAGTAAAAAATTTAATACAATATTGTTACGAATTTTGAGTAAAATAGTATAAATAATCTGTATTTGGATGTGTAATGTATTTATATTACTCTGTTATATTTAGATTATTTTAAATTTGTAATATTCACAAGCAGCGCCATTCCTTACGTTTCAATGCCACTTGGCAATTGGCGAACTTGGCCAAATTGGCATCATTTTTGGCAACCAATTTTGGCGCCCATGGTACTGACCATTTTTAGCGAGTTTGGGACCCTTTGTGTGTGGGGGGGATTCTTCTGGAAATTAGTGGAGAAATAAACTAATTTCACGATTAATGATGCAAGCGGCTCTTTCGAGAAAGATCCGCGACAGATATAAATAGGGAGACACTAACCGAGCTGAGTCAATCTGGTTTTCACAAGCAATTAGTAGACTTTCCTTGACAGTGATTACCAATTAGCTCGGCTGTTGAATAGGACGAGCAGTGCTTGAGAATAATCTTTTACATATATGTACCTTAGACACTGATAATTGTGTCTGAGTGCTGTTGAAGGTGTGAAGACCTTCTGAGATTTATTCTGCGAATATCACTGCTGAATCCTGTATTTCAAGTATAGCATTTTCGTCATTAAATTCCCATCGCTATTAAAGAACTCTCTTGTTCTTTGCGACTGATTTGTATAAAATTCTCGAACCCTGATCAACTTAACAATATGAAATACAAGTTTATTTTTGCATCATCTATAACTACAGATCAATAAATCACATACAATTATTTTCTTTCTCAAAAATATTTATTACAGCTACAGAAGATACAGTAGACTTTGAATACATTTCAAGAGCAATAGGAACAGAAGTATGTATCTTGCATAGGATATAAGCAAATAAAGGAGTAGGGAATTAAAGTGTTAAGAGAGACTAATTCAAATTACTTAACAATGTGCGATAGCGTGTTATAATCACACATGACTCCAGTTTTGAAATTATACCTTTTTCAAATGCAGTAACTTAAGTCTTTTTTAGTTATATTTCTGATTTGAGTTCCCTTTTTGTTCTTTGGATTTTCACATACTCCATTCACTGAATAGGAATCCAGACGTGTTAGCCATACAAGACTGCAGTCACAGTTTATAGGGTTTCCTGAAATTTATTAATAAAATTAATACATTAATAATAAAAAATACAGTCGCACCCCCAATTTAACGAATTCAATGGGAGTGAACATTTTGTTCGTTAATTACGGGTTATTGATGTGTAACATCTTTCCTCTCGGTTGCTAGATATTTTAGAGTGATTTCGTGGAAAGGGACGGAAATGTATAACTAACCGGGTAAGCGCGCGCTATTTGTTTGACCAAAGAGCGCACGCGGGGCGTCAATCGACGTGGACTGTCCCCCCCCCCTTCATTGTTTTGTTACTAATGATGACATATTTTGAGCAGGGGAGGGCTTACACACTAAAATGTTAATTTTATAGAGCCATTTTTTATGATATGCTGTTAATATTTGGGTGATGGATAGTACTACCTGTTTGGTTAGGAAGTACAAAGATTCGAGCCCTCTCCCCGGTGCCTCCCCTCTGAACAGCATTTTCCAATAAGTCGACACTTGAGCCTGTCAATCCACTCGGACCTGGCTCATTGGATCCCTTTGCCTCCGTTGTATATTCCCACTAAAATTCATGCTCATAGAGTCATTCCTTGTATTTTATTTCAAAGTTTTAAAAATCTGCAACATCTTGAAATGTATTTGAGTCTCATTTTTGAGATTTGAATCCCCTCGGCGAGAAACATCGATTTATCCACTTAGCCCTCTTTTGGTACTCCTAGGGGGGTGGGTGCTCCAGCACTAAAAACGATAACATGTCAGGTGTTAAACATCATATGCGACGACTGTAAGGCTTACTCGTTTTTTTTTTTTTTTTTGGTTATATCCGGGTTCCAAAAAAGAATACAAATTTTTTCACTTATCCTTTGGAAATTCTATAATGAGCGACTACTCCAAAACTTTCTCTTGTCAGAAATTATTTACTTTTTATTCAATATTTCAAAATACTATTAGTGAATTTTACGCACCATTTCATTGGAAATTTTAAAATACTGACTAGCATATGTTTGACAACATTTTTGATTCCTGACTAGAAAGTGTTCGTTTTTGAAATGATACGGAGAAGATTCTGTGTTATTTGCTTCCTGCTGTATGTGATTTCATGGTTTCCAAAAAACATAAATCTTTAGAAAATGAAACAGTTTTGATAGAAATTTCATAATGAATTTCTGCTTTAGAATTGTTATTCATTTGCTCCGACAAATCAACAATATCCTCAACTTGAATTGCACAGACAGGCAGCCCGTCATCAAATGTAAAATAATCGTTAAAATATTAAAACATCTCCTGCGTTAGGGAGAAAGGATTTTCCTGTCCTATTCAATATCCATTCGATATGTTACACTTATGCCTCATCTACATTTGTAAAGTCTAATAATGATCTACACCAGGGGTGTCAAACTCGAGGCCCGCAACAAGCATTTTTGCGGCCTGGTCAGTATATTGGCACACAATAATATGTAATAAAATAACAAAATTTTTTCCCTCCGAAATAGGAAAGATAGTAGCAAAGAAGAGATGTCAATTGTCAGGACGTGAATATTAAATTTTTCTTGATCTTTTATATATGTTTATTATAATGCATTATTCGAAGTAAGCCTACGTTTCTGTGAATATTGATTTTCTTTGCGGACCACCTTAGGTTAAACCTTGTTTATTTGGCCCAAGTCAGTCTTTGAGTTTGACACCTTTGGTCTACAACCTTTATCATCGAAATTTGCTGCGACAAAAAAATCTTTCTGTCGCGGATGATAAGGATTGTCATTTGAAAAAAAAAATCAATTATTTTCTAATTCAAACCAATAAAAAATAATTTTTTTCCCCTGTAGTTGAAAGGACTCGGGATTTTTTACTCGTTACATAGGGTTTTTAAGCTTTCATTTTCATCGGGAAAAAAGAAAAATTCTTTGAATCGTGAAAATTCGTTTATTAGGGTTTGGAATGTACTGTATTCGCCCACGTGTGTGACGTTTTAAATAGCAAGTATACTCAGGATATAACCTTGCTTCGTCAAAATATCGCAGTGCGAGTTGAGATTTTGAACAAATATTCTGTCGTCTAATCAAAAAAGGTAAAATTCAAGTATTGAAAAAATAGCTTCTTAAAAGTTATTTATTTACATAAAAATTATAATTCTGTCTTAATGAACAAATAATGGATAAATACAGAAATAAAAAGAACCCTCACTAGCATATTCCTCAAAATCCTTTCTCAGCGGATCTCTACTGCATTAAAGAAAAGAATCTCTTATCAGCAAAAATAATATTAATAAAAAAACATGCTTGTTAAATTTCAAATCTATAGATTAAAGAGTCAAAAACGGAATTTATTTTATCTATAATGGGCCCGTAAATCTCCTTGGAAGTTGATTTTCAAAATTCCTGTTTTTCGTGGATCACCTCTCAAAAAAAAAAGAAACCTGTTTGCAAAATATCAATTCTGTAAGTCTAGTAGCTTTTTCTCCTGTATTTTTTGTATAGATATAGTTAAACTTAAATTATTTGAGAAATACATAGGAAAAAGTTTTTTTACTGACATTTTTATTTATGTCAGTAGAAAAAGTACTTCCTTTTATTTTTGTTGTGTTAATAAAAATTGTAAATATTAAAAAAATACGCACCATCGACGTCCAATCTGACTAACTTTGGGTAAATTCCCGCAAATACTGCTTCCTTCAGATATACAATCTTGTTATCTCGGAAGTTGACCATAATTAATTGAGGCATATCAACAAACAAGTCATCTGGTAAGGTTTCGATTTGGTTTCTCCTGTGTTTATACAAAAAAAAAAAATCTTTTAATAGAATATGACTTAAAAACATAGCAGAATCAAGATAAAAAATATTAAAAGTTGTATCAATAAATTCATTTTTCAGACTTGATATAAATCACTAAAACTGGAATTATTATAAAGTATTGTTTGATTTCAAACTCAAGGGGACAAAATGGTACTTAACAGGTGTAGGGAACTACTACTACACATAGAAAACATGCGAAATTCTGGTTAATTTTGCTAATATGATATAATAGGAATGCTTTATTTTCAAATACCACTAATATGTCGTTGCAAATTATTTGAATTTATTACTTTTTTTTTGTTACTCTCTTTTAGCTGGATTTTTCTACCATTTTGTTTCAATGATGAAAGAATGAGGTACTTGCGTATTATATCATCGACCCATTTTGTCAAATCAAAAAGCGTCGCCAAATTCCGCGATATGTATTAGCCGTAAACCAATCCTATATAAAAACATACTTGAACTCTCTAAAATGAATGATAGCATTAGTGACATTTTTTGAACTAGCGAAATGGGTCGACGACATAATACTTAAGTACCAAATCTGGAATTCACCGATGAAATGAGACGCAATAAGCTTTTTCCAGCAGAAGAACGTTTTATCGCGACATTTTTTAAGGCGTCGGCTTAGTAGCTCAGAGGTAGCGTGCCCATTTCTTGAGTCTAAGATTGCGGATTCGATCCCGGCTGGAATCAATAGATTTTCTGGATGCGAAAATCGTGGACACGCATTTCATATAATTATTTGGAATGTACAAGATTCCTTGAGTGTTAATTTGACTCTGTTACTCTCAGTAAAATTAAATCATGCAGTATCAAGAATCCGATGAGAGCTTGAATTAGTATTAATTCAAGCCCTAAAATTTTGTAGCAAAATCCGCCACTAGATGGTGCCACCATGAAATAGCTTTCAAATTTGGGGACATGTCGCATCTGAAAAGGCCCAGTTGCCAATATGCTGCACATTAGAACCCCCCCCCCCTTCTCCTTTTTTTTTTGTAAGGTGAACGACCATGCCATACGAAAGGAAGTAGACAATAAGACCTACTGGAGGTATAAAGATGTTGCCTGTCGGTCTACTATTGATCTTCGTGTTTTAAATTAGCTCTCGGGGTTTATAATTCCATTTGCTGCAAGCCTTACATTTTATTATTTGTTTAGTCGACGATTTTACTCTTTTGTGTTTTCGTGTCAACCGCAGGTAGATTTTAAGCAAGAAATAATTGTAAGTTAATAATTTCGCCAATGTTCGTGCTGGTGACAAGTCGGAAAAGTAGTCGCCAAATCATGGTCCCAATAACAAATACTTACCACCGAAATTTTCTTTAATCCCAAATCTTGGTTGTTGCTTCTTCAAATTTTAAATAATTTAATTTTTTTCATTACTTATTTCACTTATTTACATTTAATTATTCATTATTTAAAAGAGTTTTAAATTCTCATCGAATCCTGATGAAAATGAACAAATTAATGCAGTAAAATGCGTTTAGCACGTAAACGCTTAAGACTAATGTCGGTGAACACGAAGTGGTACAACGGTCTCGAATAACTACTATGTATCTTTAAGGGGTTTTTTTCCTCGTAAGGTATCCGACTACGTTCGAAACCGTGATTTTAAAAAGTGCATAAATGGATAAATTTTCATGATATTTAGTGTCACTTAGATTAGAATATATGTATAAAATTGTTTTAAGAATATTATGACAAAAAAATAGTTAAATACAATATTTTGGCAAAAAATTGAACTTAGAAAAATCTTTTTTCAACATGCTCTCTTTTTATAAGAAAAAATGCTTCTAAAATAATGATATTTCGCGCTTATATAAAGTAAAGACTTCTCCAGATAGTCTGAACTAGGATTTTTGAAAAATTCACATTATTTTCAGAGTTACCACCATTTGAAATAATTATCGGCGTTTTTTCTTAAAATTGCTCCCCTTTGTTGTCGCAATTTATAGATAAACCCACTTCTTAGTTATATATTTCAAAAATTCTAGTTGAACCTCTGTAGAGAGGTCTAAGCTATATACAGGCAAAATATTATTATAATAGAAGCATTTTTCACAAAAGGAGAATATTTTGAAAATGGGTCATTCGATGTTCATTTTTTGTTAAAATATTGTACTTAAATAATTTTTTATTGTAATAATATTCTTAAAACAATTTTATACACATTTTCGAGTCTAAGTGACACTAAATATCATAAATATTATCCATTTAAACACTTTTGCAAAATCACGGTTCCGAATGTAATCGGATACCTTAAGTAGGGTGTGAAATGATAGAGGAGTGGTTTCATGTGCTTTGTAGAAAAGAGGCTAACTTGTCTTTGAAATACCTTCGGGATACCCTGTGACACGAGCCATTTTTATTTATCTAAGCTACTTTCACCCTCCACCCCTACAAACACATCTCATCTGTCATCAATTGGCTTTGGAATTTAGTGCCGACTATATCCCAGTATGGAATAAACAGCGGGGTTTTTTCCCATTTCTATTTTAGAAGAATTTTCTGACAAGCACAATGGCAAAGAACTCAGGTGAAAAGCAAACTGTTATTTTACTTAAAATAAAGATGGAGCTTTTAAAGGCTGCTGATGAAAAAAAGATGTCGAAAATGGAATTCTGTAAAGATTTTGGTAATGCTTAATTTTGTATCAATATTCATTAAGTACTTGTAAATGATTTTGTTTCATTGATTTTTAATTAATACATGCATAAATATATAGCCGGTAAATAAAATGAACTCTTATAAACTTGTTATATATATTTGCTGTATCTCTGAACACGAAATTCTTTAAACACGAAAAAATATTTCAGTCCCTCTCAGTGTGTTTCGTGTTAAACAATTTTCACTGTATATGAAAAAACGACGTTTAAGAAAGAAATTTTATTATTAAATAAAAAGTGCATTAATACCTTTATATGCGTAGTTCAAAATTATTTGTTAAAAATATAAGAGATTATTTGCTATTTCATTTATTTTTTCTTACAATATGGTACAGTTAAAACTATAAATTCAGCAATAAATTATCTCAAAATTTTACAGCTAATGTTAACATGAGATCAATGTATTCACGCTTAAAACGAAAAAAAAATAATATTTATAAAACTTCAAATAATTTCAAGTATTTAAAAAAGTTAAAAGTTTTTAAAATTCATAAAAAAGAATAGTTGAAATAAAAAGAAAAATTTTCAAATTCCTCATTAATCTGGGAAATTAAATTTGAAAGAATTTTTTTTTAACAAAAATTGTTCTTGTGATGTAATTTATATTTATTTCAATTTACTGCTTAAAAGAGAAAAAAAAAATACTCACATAAAGTTCAAGGATGCTAATTTTGCTGGTCTCGGAAACATGTTTCTCTTTATCGTTTTGATCTGACTCCTAATTATTCCCAATAGCCTTAAGTCTGTCATATTCTCGAAAACACCGTCAGACAAGGATGTAGTTTTCGTATCAGATAAAAAGATTTCAGCCAATCTCTGATTAATATTATTAATGAAATCCTTACCCAATCTTTTGATAGTAACATCAACAAGTTGCAATATTCGTAATTTGGTGAGTTTTTGGAACATGGGCCATTGTATAGCACGCTGAATGCGCACCCTGTCCAAGATAAACATATGGATCAGGTTATTTGAAGAAGGCGTTTCATCAAAAAGTCCCGTCAGTGTCGAATTTTCAAATGTCAAGCCGAAGACCCTTTTTGAAACCAAAGCGTGTGCAGGCAAGAATTGCAACGTAGAATGTGACAGAGTGAAATGTTTGAATCGTAATTCACCTGTACGTTCGAAAAGTTCGGTTATTGTTTCCATTTTCGTAATATTGTAGCACACTATGGCGGGATCATGAGGAAATCTACAAGTACATGGCTCTATTAGTTCGGCAGGAGGACACTCTCCAGCTACGAAAGAATATAAACATGTAAACAGTAAGACAATTCCTAGGGAGAATAATTTAAGGAGCATATTGAAGGTGAACTATTCTAAACGGAACTCTTCGATCAAGTGTCCTTCCTTGCCTCAAAATACTCTAAAGTATCAAAGCAACTTCTTATTTCAATGATTTTAAGCGATAGTTTTATCTCGAAGCTAACATCAAAACATGATTTGAAAACCGACTCCAGGAATACCTCAGCAAGATATGCTTAGACTTGTCTGAGTTCATGCAATTTTAATCAAATGATAGCGCAGATATAAATACGCGTATACATGGATTATATCAAAAGCTTTATAGGCAATTAATTTGCTAACACAATACAATAATCAATATGTCGCAGGTAAATGATGATATTAGAAATTTGAGAAAAATCCTTAAGAGATAGGAGGAATTGACCCCGGAGATTTTTAAATAACATCTCTTCTCAATGTCATTTCCTGATGAAAGTAAGGGATTTGTACAAATCGCTGATCTGTTTCAGTGATATGATAAAATAATATTTTCAAGAGTGTAAAAATGTTTATTTAACAAATAGTTTGCAATATTAAACGTAGAAGTAAGTAATACAGCAATAGTCAATGAAATACAAATTATTTGTTCGGAACTAATTAACAAATGATTAGAAAATTAGGCTGGTATTTTTTTATGTGTAACATCTTGCCTCTCGGTTGCTAGATATTTGTGGAAGTGATTTCTTAACTTGGCCAGCCCCCTTCTTCATTGTTTCTTTACTAGTGATGACTTGCTTTGCGCGGGGGAGGGCTTACTCGCTAAAATATCAATCCCCGTGTTCTGGTGCAATTTTCTTAAAGATATGGGGTTGATATTTAGGGGAACGATAGTACTACCCCCTGGACAGCATTTTACTAATGCAAATCCTAACCAGTTCTTTTCTCCATTTCACGGAAACAGATCAGCGATTTGCTCAGATCCCTTACTTTCATCAGGGAAGTGACCTTGAAGAGACATTATTTAACATCTACCTTGTATTCTTCATATCCCTTTAGGTATTTGATCAACTTCCTAATCTCGTCATTTTCCTGCGACTTATATATAAAAATTATGAGATAAGAACCACTCTCCCTCATACATTCAATCATCCATTACACGATCTTTGGTATAGCTGTTAACGACTCTGACTGCTGTGCCGTAGGGCCTGGGTTTGAATCCCGGAGAAGACATGGATGCTTCTAAATGCATAGTACCTTCACGGCAGGGGGTAATTCAATAGCCGTCGAGCCGCAAGTCATCTCGTGAGGTTGGTGGAAGGGTAAGTGGAGTGGGATTACTCTGAACCCCCCCCCGAGTGTTCTCCCTCTAAATTTGGGTGGAACCGAGCCAAATCGGTCACCTGTATGGTGTTTAAAGCTATGGCTAACGACAGGCGTCACTTAGTCCTGTGATATGATGAATTTTGGGGGCCTCGGTATGGCCTTTGCCGATCAGGTGCCATTAGTAACAACCATACGAACAACAAATCTTTGGAACTATTAGACCTACAGAGATGAAATTTTTAATGCATGTTTCTTTTGGAGTGAAGAAATCCTCTAAGAAAGGGTTTTGCGGAAATCGACTTCCAAGGATGAGGAAGAAAAGGGTTGTCTGACATAATAGATGAGAGAATTTCGTATTTGAATTATAACACCTACAGACTTTAAACTTGGCAAAGATGTTTTCTTTGGTGAGTAGAGATGATTTAGAAGCAAGATTTTCGGAAGCCTGTCTTTTTTAAATCAGGAAGCAAGCGCTAAAAGAATTTTTTGATTGAAATCGAAAGCTTATTGCTAGAACTTCACCCATTCAAGACCATGATCACACGTATGTGATCAAGCGATTCGCCCTCCAGGGTCTAAGGTATCAAATATGTGATCGCTCTTTCCTTGCTCTGAGGCCCATGATTACACCGATGCAATCTGTGTTTGAAATGTTTTTATATAAATTTTTACAGGCACTGGAAGGCAATTAAAGTCCTTTTTTTCGAATAATGTTTTACAGAACTTTGAATTTCATTATGTATTTTCGGATCCGCGCAGTATAATGATTAATTAAAAATAAAAAACGATGCAATAGCTGTTATTTAAAAGATTTGTATCATTTGAAGCCACAACAAGATTATGCAAGAGTATATTTATCGTTCGGGATTTGAAAAAAAATATTTTGTAAGTTTTGCATTTATTTTTTTTCAATCATCATGGCGAAACAATTGCTCTTTTTTTATTAAATTAAAAACGTTTTCTTTAAAATTCGCATTTTTGAAAAAAATATAGCGAAACATTTTGTACTGTATATTATCAGATGTTACTAATGATAATAAATTGCAAATTTCAGATTATTTGATAGCATTAAAGATTTTATATGAATTTTCAAATGAAATTAGGCTTAGCGAGGAATGATGATAAC
>BMAV01005669.1:49287-77164 GCA_019973955.1 Trichonephila inaurata madagascariensis | reverse complement strand
ATATGAATTTTCAAATGAAATTAGGCTTAGCGAGGAATGATGATAACATGCGGGCCTGGGAAAACGCTTCTGTCTCTTTCCGCCGGTCCTGAAGGGTTTAAATATCAGTAACTTAAAAGTAAATATACAGTCATACAACATCCTGAAATACTCGGGACTGGCTAGTTATTAAATATAGAAGTTAAGGGCTAATTATTAAATAAAGAAGAAATGCAAATCCCTACAAAATATTATATGGTATCCTCCCTGAATTAGAATTGACGGATTAAGAAGACTTGGTACCCTTTGAGCTACTTTCTTTCTTTATATATTTTAAATTTATATTTTAAAATTTTATATAGTGTTTGTATCTCAGAAAATAATACGAGATGAAATTTTTCACATATTATTCACACAATTTTAAAAATTTAAATTTTTTGCAGAAAATTTGGAAAATTTTAAAATTCTACTCTTTATGTAATTATTAATTTTTTAACCTGAAATTTTTTTGTAATATTCTTATATATGGATATTATAAACAACTTTAGGGATCGATTTTGTGATAACTTAATTCATTTTTGAGAAAAAAAAATAAAATGTGGATATACATGCTAAAAATCAACGAAAAAGCCTATATCTCTAACAATTTTATTTTTTTTTTAAAAAAAAAGTATTAATTTTACAGCAAAATGGATCCCTAATTTTGTTACGTGCTTTATATGCAACACACAGCGAAACAATGGAAGTGATTGGTAAATAATTGTGGAAGGAGTAGCATTTTGAATGCTCTTTACCTCCGCAGTCGATTTCAACAAATCATACTATTAGCGGATCTGTACTTAGACTCTTGACCACGGTTAAAAATTACGTGATCCGTCGCCAAAAGCCCTTGTGTAGCTGAACAGTGCGACGTTAATATTCACTCACTCACTCACTTAACGGATCTCTGCTCAATGAAAAAAACATGTGTGCCAAAGTTCAAGTTTGAAGTTCAAAAAAAGGAAATTTTGTCTTGAACACTCCACAATCCCTTTGTAAGTGAGTGGATTTTAACGTCGCGCTGTTCAGGTACACGAGGGCTCGTAATTTTGAGCCATGGTCAAGTGACGAAGACGACACCTGAGTTGACACCCCCTCTCCGAACTACCTCAAAACACCAAAGGAAGGACATTTGAGCTCTCAACAGATTTAACGTGCATCGCGCCCTTACACGGCGGGTCTTCAGTAGTACTGGGCTCGAACTCATAACACGCCCGCCACGAGTCCGTTACCTTGACTACTATGTTACCGCAGCCCCCCTTCCCCTTGAGTCAATTTACGCAATACCCGTTCTTAGCGGATCTTTGTTCAGCAAAAGAAACATGTCTGCCAAATTATTCTTGTAGGTCTAATATCTACCGACGTTTCTTTATGAGTGAGTAAGAAAGTCACTTTTTGCTTATGTATATATAGGAGATTCTTATATACAATATATATATTTACTGGAATTTAAGCTTCCCTATTTTTCAAGTGTTAATGCTACTGAAAATCGAGTGTGGCTTAGAATCGAAGGCAGGCAAAACTTGTTAAGTGGGGGGAATTGAGTTTCTGGCCACTTGCATCGATGAGTAATGCCATTTCGTAGCTTAGCTCCAGTCTACCTTAATCATCGTTGTCTGCTCGTATTTAGGAAATTTTTTTTCGCATACGCTTTCTTTTTAATCACCTAAACAGGAAGATATCTGTAATAGAAACAAAACGAGTTCACTATGATGCAAGTATGGAAAAGGAGGCAATTTTATTTGCTGAGAAAAACGGAAACAGAGCAGCGAATACTGAAAATTTGACACAAATGAAACAAATATATGTTGATGGCGTAAACAATATGTATAATTTTTTATTGTAACTGTGTTCAACATCCTTTTTCTAATTATTTTCTGCATGCTTCTATAATGTATTCTTTTTAATAAATGATGCATAGCAAATACATTGGATGGCACGGTAGGTGACGTCGTGTGAGAAAATGGCGACGCCGGCACCAATTTCGAGGTCAGTTGTGCCAATGGGAATGACGAACCACTTTTGAAACATGATACAGACGGGGAAAAGCTGTAGGTTCATCAATGAATTTGAAAGTTTTTAATACTGGTAAAATATAAATAAATATAAATTATTAACTTATAATTTCTCATTAAAAATTTTTTAAAAAATTTCTCAAGTTTCGGACATTGATGAAACATTTACAAAATTATTTATATTTTTTCTCAAAACGTGTAGAAAATTGGGAGGGCGGCTCAGAATCGATTGCGGCTTAGATTCGAGTAAACACGGTTTGTACATACGAACTTTTCCGAGATCTATTCGAAATGTTTTGTTTTAAAAGAAAAAAAAAACTCTTAAGTGTCAATTAAATTAAATTAACTCATGAAGAATCTATAAATGAGATGCTTTGACTAAGTTTCGACAAAATTAAAATTGTCTACTGCTCAGATGAACAAAATTCCTTACACATGAAATTTTCTGGCTATCAACCGAAATTTTGAAATACTAAGCAAATAGTTTTTCATACAAAATCAATAAGCAGCAACAAGAAATCGAAATCGCTGAGCTAAGAAATGAAAGTTAATCCAAATTGCAGATCAGCAAAAAACTTTAATCGGATAATATTACTTATAAGTGGCCTCCGTCTTGAAGGTTACGTAACGTGTAAATAAGCTGGAAAATCTTCCTTCTGGGAAACAGTTTTAGGAATCTTCTGCGTTATTTAACGCGTTATTTCGAAATAAGTTAAGATGTCCTCTATATTATTTTTGTGTATTTTTTTCTGTGTTTTTCAGAGTGGGATTTCTCTGAGGATTAAAAGGGAGACAGGATGTCCAGACGCAGAAGATATTGAACCTTGTGTCTGTACCAATTCGCCATTTACTTATTTGGAATGTAAAAATATTAGAGATGCTGAAGATTTAAGAAATGTTTTCGTAAAATCAGAGAGGTACAGGTACAAGGAGGTGAGTGGGACCTATTAATGTTAAGGTAACCGTACTCGTTAGAATGACCAAATTCGGTACAAATACATAGAGCTGGGTACTCAAGCCATCCACCCAACGATATTTTTTTTTATTTCTTTGAATGGAACTATCTTTTGGCTTCACTAAACATATTTTGTTTTGTTTCTACATTGCCTAAAGTTCACGTTACAATCAATTTTATAAAATTAGAAAAACCGGAAGTGGGTCATTATTCTATCAGAGAATTGGGCAATTAAATTGTTCATAATCTATCATGGCGAGTTTGATAACTCGAAATGTTACAAATGTATTTCTATCAGAGGCGTAGCTACCGCCGTATCAATGATACAGGGCTCTAGCATGTGTAATATTTGGACACTTTCAAATAAGTTTTAGTAATGCGATCGTTTTATTTTCGAAAAAGGGACTCCCAAGGAATTTTGATACAGGGTCCATTCAGGACTAGCTATGCCAATAATTTCTATAAAAGCTTTTGAGCCTGATATTTATATCATTTTCCAGAGAATGTACTAAAATATTATTTGTTGTACGAATATCTTTTGAATTATGGCCTGTTATTTAAATAATGGTTTCATTAAGAAAGTCCCATTTCTTATAATATTACTCGATCAGCTTTAAAATTTTTAAATTTTTACAAAACATTAAAATTTTAGTACATTCTTTAGATAAATACATCTGTATAATTTGTTTTCGTAATACTCTTACTAGTATGTTTACTTTTTTCCCCTCTAAATGCTTTGAAGTTTTTCAAAACTTTTGCTAAAATTTCACTTATAAATATGATTTTTTGTAAAACAGATATTTTTTTTAAAATGTTAATATTTATTGATATCGATTCCTAAAAAACCATTTATAATGTTTTAGTATGCTTTTTTTTTAAAAAAAAGTACTCCGAAGGTGTTCGGATACCTTAAATCTGTTCAGCTGTAAGTTTTATGACTTTTTACCTTACCACTGGTACTAATTATTGGCGTTATTCTTACGGGACGTTGACAATTCTAAATAGCAAAATAAACTTTTGATTACTGGTAAATTCTCGCCCCGATAATAATACGTAAGATATTAAGATATTAACCGTATATTGACCAGAAAATTTTTTTTGTTCTTTATTTACTGAATGTTCATATATAGCATTCATTCATGAATATAAACTAATTATGTTTCGGTTTTATATGTAACTAGCTGGTACATCCGTTCTTCATACGGATGAATTAAAAAATTAAACAATACAGATTGAATGATAAAGAAGTTTTTAATGAGTTAGTTCTATCAGAATTGCATATTAAACAAAAAATAAAGCTTTTTGCATATCTCAGCTGAACAAAAAAAACAAACAAAAAAAACCCATATTGGTTACATTTAAGTCTGTAGATATAATAGCTGATAAAAAGGATTTTTTTTTATTTATTACACCCCCGTAACTCCCTTGTGGGTGGATTTTTGAAAACATCTTCCTAAGGTGATCTCTGCTCAGCAAGAGTAACATATTGTTACAAATTTTATGTAATGAACGCTTAAAATAGTGTAAATAATTTATATATGGATGTGTGAAACGTTAAAACTTTTTTGTGTTGTATTTATTTTATGTTAAAATTGTAATATTCGCAATCAAAACCGTTATTTACATTATAATGGCGATTCAATGGAAATAACGAAATGTTGACGTTAGAGTTATGTTGGCAACTTCATATATACAAACATCCATTTATATCTATATAGATGTTATATTATGTTGCTTATGTGGTTTTTTTGTGTAAATGTGAAATAAATATAGTGAAAATAAGAAGATAAGAAACAGCCAAATAAGAAACTGATGGGACTGAAATATTTTTTTCTTGCTAAAATATAATGCCAAAAAAACATATTCAATAAGTTTGTTAGAGTACATTTTTTATTTACAAAGAAGTGTGCACATGCATGAATTGGGGGAAAAATAGATGATACAAAAAGGTTATGAAATATAATAAAATTTTCAAGTTTTTTTTGTTTTTTTGTTTTTGAAAAATAATTTGATATTTTTCTTTGAATTGTTAAATTATTCGATGACCTACATTTTTTAAAAATTTATCTCACCATTAGAATGGGCGTCTAAATAGCTGCGCATACTTGTCATGATGTTCCTCTTTTCGGATGATGTGGGAACAGGAGCTGCATTATTCATTTCGTTTTCGTCACCACAATCTGTGCATCAATGATATTTTTTGAGATTTTAACAAACTTCAAAATGGTTTTGTCTGCCACAATTGAGGTTGTACACACATTATTATCCTCTACTGCAACAAATCCATCCGATGTCCAATAATACAGAAACTTTCTCAAACATTTCGTTTTGCCTGATGTTTTCCGTACTTCGCTCATTCTCAGAAGGGAAATTTTTTCGTGTTAAGGGAGTTTCGTTTTGTGTTGTAATGGACGGCTCTTGCCATCCATTAGTGTGAGAGGTTCAGATGAAACATTAGCCATAGTCAATACAAAATCTATTTATTGACAAATTCTCAACAACGACACTAATTCAACTACCCAAGTTAAGAAATGCATCAATTAATAAATATGGGAGCAATAGCGAGGTAGACGATATACCAGAAGAATTAACAATAAATCGGATCACTTACGTCCAGGCAATACACCTTCTAATTCAAATCGACCTAATCTAATTTAACCATTAATTGACCAAATCGTCAATCTTAATATTAATCATATAAACTACGAAGTGCTTTGGCTTAGCTTCACGTTAATTAATTACTGCTATCCGCCAGCAGTCTAGCCTCTCTCTCTTTTCTAGCTCGAAAGTTTAATCTTTATATACGTCTTGATTTGCATAATCACATCTTTTTCTTCGGAGGAAAGTTTTCAATAGAATAATTTTTAAAGATCCATTGTTACCCAAGAGGACTATTAGTAGGAATAATGCGGATAGACCCGTTACAGTGTTAAGAGAAAAAATGCATTAAAACACATAATAGTGAGTCGTGATTGTTGCATTATTTCGTATTAACCGATATTTCGTCTTAAACGTTTTCACGTTAAACGTATTTCACGTACTATATATATTTTTCAAACAAATACAATAAG
Source organism: Trichonephila inaurata madagascariensis (assembly GCA_019973955.1). Taxonomy (NCBI): domain Eukaryota; kingdom Metazoa; phylum Arthropoda; class Arachnida; order Araneae; family Nephilidae; genus Trichonephila; species Trichonephila inaurata. Next base: position 71,105 of record BMAV01005669.1, on the reverse strand, counting down.
GAAGTCTTGCTATGAAACTGTTTCTAATCATTTTGTTGCCTGTAATTCAGTTAAAAACTGCATGTTGTTTTTTAATACTTGCAGGTGCATATAGAATATTCATCGCTACAATATTTGCCATATAACATATTTGAAAGTGTCAAAGTAATTGAGTTGTACCTGAAAAATGTCACTTTAACCCAAATTTTCGACAGACCACCAGAAGCATTAGATGAATTAAGAAAGCTTCACATTGAACACACAAAAGTTCTAAGGTAAAGAATATTTATTGCTGTTTATTTTTATTTAAGTATTGTTTTTTTCTTACTTATAATAATTCTTATTTGAGTGAGAAGTTTTGACTGTAAATATGTTGATCTTAAGTGTTTTTAACCCATTTGGGACATGCTTTGTGAAAACGCAAAATTAAATTCTAAATTTTTTTAAACATTGCTCTGATTATTTTTCGATTACACTAGATTTTAATTTTATTTTTCATTCTTTAATTGTTGATTATGAATTAATTTTATTTTCAATTAGCAAGGTTTTCATACCGAGATAAAAGGATTTTATTTAAAATAACTTTTATTGTGTTATTCATGCTCAAATAAGTCTACAAATTCACTTGGAACTTGTGGGCTTTACAGCGGGCTTTAATAGGTTAAGCAGACTTTTTAAATAATTTAATCACCACTTATGTAATTCATTATTTGTTAATAATTAGGAAATAACTAATTTCATTCTGAAGAAAAATTAATTAAAATACGTTATGTACTCGTAAATACAATAATGCATATTGATATAATGCAGTAATGTCTGTATAAATTAGCTAACACAAAGGCCACATTAAATTGTGTCATGCGTACGTGTGCCTGACGTTTTCAATGGAAAAAACATGTTACTACGGCATCTTTATCGGCGATCGCAGTCGATTCATTGAACAGGCCATGTTTTTAATTTAAGTTCCACATGCTTTCATTTAACATACATAAAGCTATGAAATAAATATCAGCTACACGAACATTAGACAATGGACAAAATCGTTCCTTACATTCCGGAGATGTCAGCTTTTATATTTTTTCCAACCGAATGTTCTGAGAATCATGATTCCTGTTAATTCATACTATGATTAGTCAAAATCAGTGGCTGATGTAACATTGCATTCTCTTATTTCGAAATGTGCCAATGACGTAGTTTTTGAGACGATATAGCTGTGGGGTTCAAAAGGATATTTTTTGTAAGGTAGGGTAAGCTGAAAGAATAAACTATCATGCCTCGTCGTGCGAGTTTGTAAGGATCTTGCCCCCGCGCCTAAAGGTGTGGAAGAAAGGGAAGGAAGAATAGTCATATTCACACAATCACTTAATTTATTTACGGCACAAACCACAACACAAGTTCGATCAATTAAAACTAAGAGATGCACCCAATTAATCAATATGAAGACAATTGACGAGGTACGTGAAATATGAGAAGACTTTGATTACTTGTAACAGTTACTTCAATTCATTTATTCTGACCTCCTTGCTATCTAATCTAGCTTAAAACTTAACCCTCCAAGCGGTCCGCATGTAAAATCCTGCCATTCTAGAGATGCTTCGAAATGCTCCGCACGTATTTTTTTGCCTTCAAGTAAGATACTTAAAAGTGGTTGAACCATATTTTTACAAATACGGCTTACTTTTGAGAATCTTACTTGAAGGCAAAAAAAGCATTTCTAGAATGATAGGATTTTACGTGCAGACCACTTGGAGGGTTGAGTAACAGATCGTCACCTCAATTATTAGAATTATCAATTACTAAAAAATCTGCGTTACACTTTAAATTTGATTGATCTCTGCTCCTCCAGATGCCTATCCCACCTGTCTCCTCTTAACCTGAAAGCCTAGACTTTACATAGTAGTCTTAATTTGCATGTTCACGTTCTCTTCTTCAGAGGAATAGTTCTAATAAAATAATTTTTAAGGACCAAAATTTCCCCAAGAGGACTGTTAATAAGAACGTCGCAGATAGATCAATCATAAGTTTCAAGATTTTCATAAATTAAATAAAATCTCTCGAAAGAATATTTAAATGGTGAATTATATATATATATGTCACACACTCACACATATGTATGTATATGTATATATATATATATCCTACAATCATAGTTCCTAAAGGTAGGAGTTTGCTGTCATACCACGAATTCTATCTTAGTTTTGACCTATATTTTATATTTATTTCCTTGATTTATTAGATTTATGGCAGTTTACCATGGGATTATTGATTGCACACACGCGCGAAAGCGCACACACATATATGTATATGTATGTTTTATATATTTGTATATACCGGTTGATGTTGATTTATAAACAGTATGACCAATTTCAGAGGATCATAAATTTTTATTGAATAAAGTTTGTGGTATCATCTTCGTCGGGGATATCCTCTCTGCACTATCCTCACGACCTACCTCTAAGAGAATAAAGGATGCACCACTAAACTCAGTCATAATAAAATCAGTTTATTCTGATCTTAATTTATATATAATACAACAACAATACTAGTCTAGGAGGATATTGCTCAAGTGTGAATAGACGCTAAACGTATTACTGATAATTAGCACAATTAACAACTGAATGTATATTTATATATTAATTCCTAACAATAGTATCCGCCCTATCCTTATAGTTTAGATGAACTAGCTTACCACTATTTCCTGGGTAAACAGCTACGCACCGCAAAACGTCAATTCAACCTTTAATATTGCTGACTCTGTTTAGGCAATGCTCCGCTGGTCTCGGACCCACTTTTGACTTATCTACACCGGCACTGTTAGGCCAACTCCCAGAATGAAGACTCCTCCTCTAGACTTTATCTCACTTCACTTAGCTTACTTAGCGCTCAGAGCTTAACTTAGCACTCCTCACGAATGCTAACCTTCCAATATATATGATTCCTAATTTTCATAATCACGCTCTCTTCTTGGGTTGGTTGGAAAGAATTGTCATTCAGGCCCCAAAAAAATCCCAAGAGGAGAATTAGTGGAAATACCAATAAAGCCGTTTTAACAAAAGTGGTTTTTTTAAGCCTTAAGGGGACTTTCCCATCCACATACTATAACACCTGACGGCCAAGTTGCTTTTTGCAAAACAGCTGCGTCTTTAAGACGCTTTTTGCGAGAAATATGTTGTATCTTCGTTTTTCCAGTTGTGAATGACAGATGAAACAGTGCTTCATCCGAGGTTATCTATGTTTTGTATCTACATTTACATAACATTAAATACAGACGCCAAGAGCATTTTCTTCATTTTTCTACGGTCTTAAAATACATTTGATGAGAGGCTGGAAAATTTACTTTTTTCATAGCTAATTTTCTCTATCTGACGATAAATTGTAGATTGCTATATCTGTAGTTTCTTTGCCATAGGTTTTGGAGGCAAATGATTTTTTACAGCGATAGTTTTTTTTAAGTTCTTTTTTTATTTTTATTAAGGACTTCCTTTCGTTCACATTTTTTCACTTGGAGCTTTTGATTGCATGCCAAATTTTATTTCTTTTTGAAGTTTAGATAGTAATGCAATAGAAAAATGTCTCTTTTGATTTTTAAATGCTTTATTTTTTACAGAATTTGAACAACCATCCTTCATTTCGTTCCGGATTTGAGGATCTAATTTCAGTACTATAATTTACTCCTACTAATAAAAATGGTTTGATTAGTAATTTAAATGTTTCATTTTTAAAATAAAACCAGTAGTAAAACGATAAAAATTCATCATAAATAGTTAGTTCTATGCTTTTAAAATTGGTCACACTTATTTTGAATCAACCGGTATACGCGTATATATATATATATATATATATATATATATATATATATGCGCATATACAGTGTTGAGTACAAATGGTGGACCCGATTTTTTTAAAAAATCATATATTTACTGCATATATTACAATAAGTGATACATGAATGTAAAGAGAAATATACCAAGTTCTTTTTTCAATCAATGACCAACAGCACATTCAAGATCATTGATATTGAAATCTAAGTACGATGACAGTGACAGATAAGTTTTTGTGTATGCACTGGGTTTTTCAATTACTTCGGTGCAGCGTGCATTTAGAAATCGCTACGGAAAAGAGACACCAACCAACAAGAGCATTCTGCGATACATATCTTATGCAAAAAGAAAAGCAGCGGCCGGCCAAGCATCCCAAAAGAAGCAATGGAGAGGGTGAGGCAGAGTTTCGTTCGAAAACCAAGGAAGTCTGCAAGTGTTGGCGTCTGTGAACTTGGAATGGCCCTGAAAACAGTATGAAAACTTTAACGAAAAAAATTAAATTTCAAGCCGCATCTTTTGCCGTTGACACAACAAAGAACAAAGGGTTACAAGTAGGCATTTGTGCAGCATTACAGACCCCTGATAAGGATGCTACAAAATGAATGGAACGAACTAGATTAAAAATTGGGTGTATGCCGTCTAACAAGTGAATCACACATCGAACATTTGTAACAGAAAAAAAAAATTTGGTATATTTCTCTTTATATTCCTGTATTGCTTATAGTAAGTAATATGTATAGTAATCCAGATAATATGATATATATCTTACAGTTAAAGAGTGTTAAATCCGTTATTTCATATTATAACTACATGAAAAATCTAGACAAGTCAGTTAAAATATAAAAAAAATATTGTGAATTCTGTGATTTAACTAGGTATTCTATAGAATAACGATTGTTTGCTAGTTGAAGTATGAAATACGTTATGGAAAATACTGGGGAGGGAATTTTTCGATAAAGAACAAGAGATGGCTGACCAAAACAGTTGTACTGTACATCTCAGTTCAGTATATGAGAGCGATTATTAATATTCATTGAAGAAGTTCCGAATATTGACACAATGCCTTGATCATTTGCAACAGGCCAAAGTTGCGACTCTTGACAAGGATTTGAAGTGCTCGTGTAAACAAATGTGTAAAAGTAAAAAGTGTGCTTCTTTCAAAAATAATGTGCAATGCAGTTCAAGGTAATCTTCGTTCTAATAAATAATGTAAAGTAAAGGTATTTCATACAATTTAAATTAATATTCACTTACATTTTTTTTAAATAGTTTATACAGTGCTTTTATGATGTAGCAGTTTTTCTTCACAGCATGTATTTTTTTGATAATATATAAATATAACTATTTCTGCGACATATTCACTTTTTTCTTTTCTGTTCAACTAATGTTAGCAATTTGAGCAGTACTAAATTATATCTTGTGCTTTTCCTTATACTTATCAATTAATCATCCTCAATAGGGATAAAAATGTATTTTTCGAGATATTTTTTAACTATTTAGGATCAATTAATTAATGAAATAACTTTGAAATTGTTTATTTTTCACTTAAACGGTCTATCATTATTTATTTCATTGAATAGCTATTTTTTGTATAGAATAACTAGGTAAAATAATAAATTTTCCAGGCATTATATACTGTAACTGGCTTGTCTAGGCATTTCATGAAATACCTAATTATTTTATGAAATAAATGAATTATAGACTTTAACGATAACATATATACTTTTTTTTATATCTAGTGTTCATAATCAGAATATCATGGGCTTATTCAATTTTATTCCAACAAAAACATTATCTTTGTATTAAAACACATTTAACAAAAGTAAAGTAATCTTACAAAAACTTTTTGATTTCAGAGGTATTGTGTGGGAACTCTTGGAGCCACTGAAAAGTCTACGAATCTTAAATATTTACTACAACAGCGTCAGAAGCTTGGGAAGAGATTTCAGTAAACATATCACGAAAGATTTGGAGCAACTTACTTTCTACGCAACAGAAACAAGAACAATTAAATCGGGTGTGTGGTATGTTTATTTCTTGGTTTCTGTCCTAGGTTTCAGCAGAAATCAGTAGAATATTGTATACTATCCTTTATATGGTTACTGTGTTAAACAAGTACAATTTAAGTCAATTCCTACTTAGGTCAACAAAGAAAATTTTATTTTAGTTACTTTTTATTAAACAGTTACAATTAATATAAATGTGTATGTACATATGACAGAATCACAATATTAAGTGGCAAAACAGAAAGCAAATTTCCATTTTCCTTATAGGGTGTTGGACTATTTTTGGTTTGTTTGTTACTATTTATTTGTTAATTAAATTTAATTATTCTAATAACATAGTATAGTAAAAAGGAAATCACATTCTCAGAAACTAGGCCCTACGAGGTGCGATTCGAACCCAAGACCTTTGGATTAGGAGTCCAACGCGCTATCCAGTGACCTACAGGGACACAATGAATGATTTTCCTTTCTATATATGCTGCTGGACTATTATTTTTGTTTGTTACTATTTATTCATTTTTTAAATTTAATTAATGGATTAATATTTCAAGAAACTGTATTAACATCAAGTGTCATCAACTAAAAATTTTAAAAAATGTATTTGAACTTGAATAAATGAATAGAAAGTATTTTATTAACGATTGAAAATTTGAATATATATATATATATATATATATATATGTATTTTTGATATTAATTTCACTTATATTTTTTCCTAACACCTAAATTTCATAAAAATTCTGTTAAATTTAGAGCTATTACGAATAGTTTTAAAAATTATATTACACATCCGGGCAAAAAGCTACAAAATATTATTCAATCTACATTAGACAAAATTGATAATTCTGTTATAGTTAAGAATAGTATGAACATTATTAAGTATATGCAAGGTAAAAAAATTATTTCTATTTATACCTATGATTTTGAAGATTTATTTAACTCCATAGATATAGAAAAGACATATTTAAGATTCTTAAAATAGCATATAGCAAATATTTTTTGAATAAGATAATAAAATATGCTAAATATATTTCTATTATTGAATTAGTATTTAAAGAAACCTATATTTTCCATAATAAGGCTCATTATCTGCAAATTAAAGGTTTACCACAAGGAGGACCACCTACCAACTGCTTAGCAAATATTTACTTGTATTTTTATGAAAATAAAAGTATTAGTTATGAATCTTGTTACTTTTTTAGATACATAGATGATTTAATTATATATAGTAATATAGTAGACTTTGTTCCTAGCTTTAATTACTATCCCCACTATTTAAAATTATTAAAAACTAATTATAATAACGAGTCTGCTAGTTTTTTTGGACAGTCAATTAAACGTTAAGAATAATTTGCTATTAAGTAATACTTTTGATAAAAGAGACTCATTTGATTTTAATATTATAAAAATGTCTTTCTGGGGTAGTAACTTACACCTATCAATATTTAGAAATATTATCTTAAATTTTATAAAAAGAAACAATGATTTAGTTACTAATAACATATTAAAACATAGTAATTTTGTGAAATTTTGCAATAATTGTTTAGAATACAATTATCCAAGTAAATTTATTTTTAATATATTTCTATTTCAAATTAAATCTATTTTTATCTTAGTTCAATATTTTATTTAAAATTTCTTCTGTTTAGGTTTTTTTTAAAAAATATTTTAAAATATCTTAAGCGCTTATTTTAATTGCAATATAACTAACTAGTATATAATTATCCAAGTAAATTTACTTTTAAATATATTTCTATTTGATATTATCTATTCTTAACTTTGTTCATTATTTTATTTAAAATTTCTTATGTTTAGTTTATTTTAAAACATCTTAGTGGTTAGTTTAATTGCAAAATAACTATCCAGGTGGCACCCTGGTTTATTCATTTTTGTGTTGATGTTCCAATCCTTTACGTCATTTTGCGCGGGATCTTTGCGTAGAAGGTTGCTTTTAGGTTTCCAAGGTTTTTATTTTTACATGTAAGTTTTTATTCTAATTTTTTTTATAATTTTTTTATTATTATTCCTCTCCTTGAGAGATTCATTATTGTTCTCTTTTCATAATTTCATTTTACTATATTGTCAGGTTCGTCATCCACGTGTTAGAAATAGGCTTAACTTTTCAATATGGCTTTATTTTTTATTTTTTTCTATTAAGTCGAAAATTTCTGCTGTACGGGGAAGGTTGGATCATTCAAGCATTGCTAACCCTAAATCACTGACCTAATTCAGCGACATCTTTAGAAATCATAACAGGTCTCCAGTTTAGTCTAAAGACTTTTTTGTATCTACATCTGTTGTGTGTTAGTAGAAGGTAGAACTAGGTTCTAGAACTTTTTCACTTTTATTTTATTATACTATATATATATAGGGAGATAGTGTACTAATAGTAGGAATTGAATCAAATGGATTAAATATGTGTAAGGAAATTGAAGCGAACCAAAATTCGTATTAATGTTGGAAATAAATGATCAAATGACATTGCAAAATTATATTAGTACATCAATATATTGTCAATAGAAGTGAAATAAACATCGAATCCTAACCAACAATAATAAAATTTAGTTAACTTTTACAGGAAGACCTAAATTGCAGTCACACAGATTCCAATTGTAGAATAAGTCTAAACAGCAATACAGGAAGTTTCACGAGCCTTAATCTGGCTCGTTAATTTTAATTCAAATAATAAACGTCAATCTTTTTATTTACAGCAGTAAAAACCTTTATTTACAGAGTGAGAGGTTTACAATCTCATCATTCTTTTTTTTCCCGCTTCATATCTCTTCAAATACTAGTGGGACCCACAAAAATAATTGGTACCGAATTGTGGTGTGCTTATTCTTTGTATTTAGTAGTTGTGGTGTTAGTTAGGAGTCTTCGCGAAAGTTAGTGAACTGGCTTTAGTCTCAGTTTTAGTGGATTGGTTGTGGCGCTCTGTTATGTGCGTTCCTGTTTCAACCCTTTGGCGATTAGTGAGATTGCCGACCACAAAGATCAAGCAGTATGTGTGAAATTTTGCTTTCTGTTCAATGGAACCAGATCAGGTGAATACGGTGGATAAGGCACAAGAACCATGTTTGGCAAAAATTGTCGAACTATCAAAGTTGTGTGTGGTGGAGCATATTGTTGTGTTGAAGCAACCAGTAGCCGTTTCTCCACTTTTCGGGTCGTTTTCGTCGCACACTCTCTCATAATCTTCGTAACACATCCAAGTAAAAATGTTGGTTATCTGTTTGTCCTAAGGCAACGGTCTCTTTGTGGACAATTTCATTTACATCAAAAGAGCAAATCAACATTGCTTTCACAATGGATAGCATTTGAAGTGCTTTCTTCGAGGTGAATTCGGAGTTTTCCACTGGCTCGATGCTCGCGTGGATTCTGGATCGCACCCTTAGCACCAAAACTCATTCTCAGTCATTCAAACTCATTCTCAGCATTCACGCGGTTTTCACTTTGAACATCTCTGAGAAACGGAGGAACAAATTTTGCAGACAGCCGTCTCGTGTGCAAACCTTCGGCTAAAATTCGTTGGACCGTGTTCCATGACACGTTATTTTATTCAGAAATACGGTCAATATTTTTTCGACGATATTCATAAATTGCACGTTTGACTTTGGCAATGTTTTCGTCATTTCTTCCTGTCGAAGGAGGCTCTGGACGGGTCATGTCTTCAGTTGACATATTGCCCTATTTGAAACGGGAAAACCACTCCTAGATTTTTGATTTTCCGAAAACATCATCATTAAAGACTTTCTAAAGCATCCCAATGGTCTTGGATGCAGTTTTTCCTAACAGAAAGCAAAATTTGCCGTAAGCTCTTTGTTCTTTATTGTTGGCCATCTCATTAATCGTCATAGGGTTGAAACAAGAAAGCACATAACAGAGCCCCACAAGCAATCCAATTAACTCAGACTGACATCAGTTCACTAACGGTTGCGGAAGACCCCCAACTAACACCACTACACCTAAACCCAAAGAATACACGCTCAACAGTTTGAATTCAGATTATGTTCATGTCTAACCTCGTAGCAGCCGAAATCAACATCAATCACGTTCCTTCAAGAGACGAGGTTCTCAAATCAATCAAACAATCCATAAAATAATTTTCCCTGGAGGTTAGTTTGAAAAGTGTGGAGAACTTGCTACAAAATAAAAAGTATTTTCAATGTTTTATAGCAATTAGTATTTTCTTGTAGCCCTTCGGCAGTAATTTTTGATAATTTTGTTACGAATATCCGAGATTCCTATCTGCGGGATTGAGGATATACTTTTTAACCAATTAAATAAGAAAAAAAAATTCTTATCGTCGTCAGACAGAAGGCATTTTTTATTCCTTGGTATTCCGACTAGAAATGAGTAGAAGTGTCAAGAAGCCATCATATACCCTTATGCTAGGAAGAAGAGTTTCCTCTGCATCAATATTGCTTCTAATCCCTCTAGCTAATACGGATTAGACCAAATATATGAGAGTATTTATGAAAATACGAAAAAAGAAGTGTAATTTCAGTTTGGCTGAAGATCTTGACCACTTTAGACTAGAAATCTGACTTGACTGTTTTTTTGCTTTGTAATTTTGAACAAGGTCAAATGACGAGGACTGCATTTCAGCTGTACCTCATTCTCTTCATCCTTGTAGTTCCTACGTGAGGACTTTGAATTTCGACTAGTTTAACGAGCGAAAGCACTTTTATGTTCGAAGTGTTTTACTGAAATCAGAAACTGAACTCAGGGTTCCGATGGTATGTCGATTCGAATATTTAGTCCTCATAACAGGATCATACGAATCACTATTGATAGTTACAAGTTCTGGTCGAGATAACGACTCTATTTTGAGGTATGTGCAGTAGTTATTGATACTATTTTTCATTATTTATGAGTAAGGTATCTTTGTTATACTTCGAGATGATTTTTGAGAAAAGGGGATAATTTATCAGAACTTTAAGGTCAGGTTTCCATTATTAGATAAGTGAATGACTTCGACTGAATTGCAACTAATAAAATATTTTATATGACTAATAATAATAATAAAGTGAAATATATTTCCCTCTTCAAGGTACCTTTGCTGAATTCCCAAAACTGGACAAATTGGCTGTTGGTGCGTGCAACTTAACTAAACTGAATAGAGATATCTTTCCAGTCCCATTTAATGGAGGAGTTCTGTATTTTAAGTAAGAATTATTTGTTTTTACTTCATTGTTCCAATATTCCAACGTATAGCGTTTCATATTCTTTTTTTTTTTTAAATTAATATTGTATTTTTAGGAGAAAATAAGAATATCATTCAAATTAGTATTAAAATTTATCAACTTACCAATTTATCTTAATAATATTTTTAAATTACATACATGCAAATGAAACTAGAAAACGACAACTATCTCTAGAAATCAATTAATCCGGGAGAAGGCACACACTCGATACTAACGTTAGTGGTCGCGTGGGATGACTGAGTCACCCCAATCTTTTTTTTTTATGTAATTATTTTTATTCAACACGATAAAAATCGTAATTTCAGTGAATAATTTAATTTAGAGAAATTATACTTATCTACTTTTATGGACTTTTCAATTTTTCTTTGATATTTTGGGAAAAAATTCAATCAAACCGAACTAAAATGTTTCAAATGGAACTTTAATAAAGGACACAAATCACAAACACTTTTTGCTAACATTGCAGGAATGATATTTACAGGTAAAACTATCGTATTTTGCTCAAGTTATTGTAGTTTTATTGTTTTTTGTTGATCGACAAATAACATGTTTAGCTTTTCCTTACTTGTGTCTTTTTGACTGGGCACATTGTGTATCGTGGTAAACTAGTGGCTCCATATTTTTCTTGCTAGAGATTTTAGGCAGTATTTGAAAACTTTCCTTTCAATTCACACGTTTCATGTTCTCATCACTTTTCTCAAATTTACTTTCGCTATCAGGATTAATATCCATTATTTCATCAGGTTCTTCCCTTGCTTGATCAGTTTTAACTTCATCCAATAGAAATTTCACAAACGTTCATTTTTTTCTATGTATTCTGTCCATTTACATTTATAAACCATAGTGAGCCATCCAACATGGCAATCAAGACCACTAAGTCGTTCGCAGGGGGAAAATGCATCCGGTTTGTAGGAAATATTTTTGAATAAAAGTGGTCGCGCGTGGGGAACTCAGTCACCCCAAGTACCTTAAGATTGCAAGAAAACGTTTGCCACTCACAAAAAAAGAAGATATATGACAAATACATTTCAGCTTCCAAGAAGACTTTCATATAGGGAGGATCGTGACAAGTTCATTAGTAACAAATAAAGTTTTCCCAGAATTAAATATTTCATGAGCCTGGAGTGACTGCGCCTCATGCGACACCCCTGGCTAACAAACTACTTCAATCTCTGGATCTTTTTAAATGAAAAGTAAATATGCTGTTATGGTGGCTCAATGGGCAACTCTATGAAGGAATTATTCAAATGGGTTAAAATTTCAATCAGGTATGCACCACGATGTTATATGCAAAAGATTAGAATTTCAACGTGGACTCGCATCATGCGCACGTGTAGCTTCACCAACAAATGCTGTATAAAGGAAGGAAAAAACGACGTTTTGAATTGATGCTTTATTTTTTTTAATATGAATGAGAGAAAAGCTTCAACATGCCTCGAAGAAGAATATGAATGTCATTAAAGCACAATACTGAGTCCGATCAAGATAGAATTGTTTCATACAGAGAATGGAATTATCCTTCCGAAAAATTGGTGATCTTGTCGGTTGTATTCAAGTAACAGTTATCTGAAACCTATAGATTTAAGGGGAAGCGACTGATTAACAGTACTGATTTTACCAGTCTCGTCATACCACTACACGTGATGACGGGAATATTGGGCGCATGGATCCTTCAACAACACCAGGGGCTATATTACAACAAACACAGTTTGATGCAGGACATTCTATTCACTTATACCACTTGCCGTTGGCTACAATACCGTGAAATGTCCACAAAGCGTCTATTACTGCGATTATCTTTGTCTCAAAACCACAGGCTTTATGTTTGCAAAAGAGCATTGAATGATAAACATGGATGACCGAGTGGCACAACATTGTCTTTACAGATGAATCACGATTTTGTGTACAACACCACAATCCTCAGATTAGAGTCTGGAGACACCCCAGGGAGAGGTTGCTAGATGTTGGCTTATGTATCGCCATACTAGTCCTGCATCCATTGTTATGGTTTAGTTTGGTATTAGATTCCCCACTCCTGTGAACTCATATTATGTATTGCTGATACAATAAATAGGTGTATATGTAGGTTTTGGAGTCCTTACCTTCAGGGCATGCCTACAGCTATATTCCAACTCAACTGGACAATGCGTGGGCATACGTGATGTACGGTGATTAAGTCTTTTTTTTAGATCATCCAGTTGCATTGCTGCATTGATCTACATGTTCTATAGATAAATCGTCTATTAAAATACGTCTGGTCGATGACTGGACAGTTACTGGTCTGTTATACACTCCCACAGCTATATCAAATCACCTTTGTCCATACTGGTAACTTGTGGAGGTAACATATGCTGTTATACCCCAACAAGACATTCAAAGAATCTTTCATTCAATACCGAGGCTTGCAGAAGCGTTATTTTCTTCCATGAACGCAACACATGTAACATAAAGTATTAATTTCATTGCCTTCTTTATCTCGCATAAGACTGTATCTTGATTCGTTTCATCTTTTTACTGTATGTTATCTCTAAATTTGAGTTTGATATTTCTTGTACTTTTTATAGCGGTGTAGTTTCTAAATTCCTCTGATTTAATTTGATTATTTTAGGGAGATGGTTACTGATTCTCTTTTAGTAATTGTTTTAAATTACAACAACAAGAAATGCTAATAAAGGATTTTATTTTATCTTGTTGAACTAAAATACGATAGGTATTTTTTGTTGCTGTTAAGAACTACAACATTCCAATCATACATCATTTCATTCCATAATTTTCAAGCAGTTTGGAGACATGAACTTTTTTCCTTATTCATTTCACCGCAGGAAATAGCTAAAACATTTATAACTATACGATTAAAATCTTTCCTGATGTTGAATATTATGTTTGAAATTATGTTCTTCTTTTTCAGTGACAATCAGTTGACGAAAATACCAGATGATCTTTTTACACAAATGCCAAATCTGCAGACTTTAGGTATTAGGAATAATCGAATTGGTACAATAAAAAAAGAAGCATTAGATAATGATGGAGCTCGTCTTACATATTTGATGCTTGATGGTAAGTCAATTACAGGCACAGTTATCTTTTTGAAAAAAATTTGTTTCAGTTTTTACTTTTAACTCCTGATTTGTAGTGGAAATCGTTTTCTGTTAATGGTTACTTTCATGATTACTGATTGAGTTGTAAGTAGCAACTCTACAGAGACATCTTGATGATTGTACTACACATTGGAATAACTCCGGCAATAACATACATATTAAATACAGTTCCTAACATAAACTGCTGTTACTGACTAATACCTTGCGTATTTTTTGACGAAAATAATTTTTTTTTTCTTTTCATACATAAAAGCACTATTTATTGTTGTCGTGCTACTGTTGGAAATTTATCACAGTATATTCACAACATACTATACTGAACACACTATATCGTCGTCACGGCCACTGTTGAAAACTCTACACATTATTCACAACATACTACACTTAATCAGTGGCGCACACAAGGGGAAGGGGGTCCACGGATCCAGACCCCTCCATAGTCCTTGATTTTTTTTTCAATTGATTATAATCCTATCTATATGATACGTAAAATTTCATTAAGTACTTATTGTTAGTAATATTTTTTATTAATTAATGATAATTATTTTTTAAATAATTTTTTTTTTATTTTTTTTTTTTTTTTTTTGTTCTCGACAGTCGATAAAATCAAAAGAATATGTTTGGTGGCGTATTGGAGTACAATATAAGAATGGTGGACTTTCGACCCTAGATCCTCCCCTCCCCCTTGAAAAATTCTTGTGCGCGCCACTGTACTGAACACACTATTTCACAAAGCACGCTTGAGGAGTTTTAATAATTGTATTTCATCATATTTTAGTCCATGTTGATTTCTAACAGATTAAAAGAAATCTTCCAATTGGAAGATTCCCCTTGACCTCAAGAAACTCTTCAGGCCTTATTTAGCGAGTGAAGATCTATGAATGTAGTATTATAATTGTATATAACAATACACACACACATACCCAAGTATTTCTAGGCTTCCGATCCTCAAATACAAATTCAAAAATTATTAACTGTAAGCACAATTGACATTCAGCTTACAGTTAATGTCTAAATGAAGTTTAAGACGAAGTAACTGACTATTTTGTTGAGTCAGTGACAGCGCGATAGCTGTTGTTCCCCTTCGTTTTTGTTTAATCGATTGCTGCATGTTAAATTGTAGTCTGACTTTATGTTGCTTCAGTTCTATGTGAAATGTTTTCTTATTGATAATAGCATGTGAATGGAAAATTTGTAATTTCTGTTTGGAATGAATTAATACACACTTTGAACTAAGTAAATATATTACAATAAATTTGGTGCCCCGGACATGATCTTTCATTCTATAAAATTAGCTACAACTCTGGTATAAGGTGTTGATACTGTATATCTTAGTTGGAAATCATGAAAAACCCTTAGTCTGTATTTCCCTGTATTTCATCATGTTTTATGTATACAACTTTATATTGTAGTTAATTTAACTACATCACTTTGAAAACCTTTAACGAAATCGCACGTGCATTAATCTTGCACAATACTAAGTACTAATATTTAATTAGTTTAAATAAGCATATTATTTATTCAGTTAACGATTAAATATCATTTTGAACAATTTTAAGTTTACACATTACCCTAAAAATAAAAAGAATATCAAATCTTTTTGACATTTTTTTTTTGGTTGCTCACACTGTTATAGGAAGCTTATTTTTAAATTCTAGATCTGAGACATCTAACTAGTTTTAAAGGTATTTGAAGTTTTCTGACTGTCGTTAATTTCAAAATTCAAGTCCTTACAAATGTTCAAAGTTTTTTTCTTATACTTTTATTTTTGTCGATGCAAGTGTTTTCTTATTCCCTAAGGCATTTTGCTGTTCAGGATAGAGTCTTGAAATTTTTTGTAAATATTTATATATATATATGTACTGCAGTGGCGTAGCTAGACTTGTGTGTGGGTGGGCCCCGTATCAAAATTTCTTGCCCACTCCTTATGGGGCATCTTTAATATATTTATCTTTTCTCGTATGTGTTGGGGCTCCTGCAGCTTCGGGGCCCCGTATTATTGATACGGCTGATACGGCGGTAGCTACGCCCCTGATGTACTTTTAATATGAGAATGCATTTATGTCTGACAGTTCTAATTATTTTTATTAATATGGAAGTTGATTTTTTCAGAATGTTCGTGTTTTAAAAAAAAGAGAGTTTAGCTGTTGTTGTTGTTGCTCATGCCGCCTGTCTGACATAATCAGATCGAGGCCCACGAAATTCATCGTGGCAATAGGCTAGATGTACGCCTGTCGTTGGCCTTAGCTTTGAGCACACATACAGGTGACAGATTTAGCTCGGTGAAATTCCCGAAGGGATGATAGAACATTACGATAGATGGCGCTACCATCTATCTTCACCTCCACAATTTAGGCATGGAACTGAAGTGGAGGGAAATTTTCTCCAGTTCCCTGCACTTGTGATTCAGCCCACAAGACTTTCGGACCCACTGATTTAACGAGCACGTACTCCGTGTGTACTCGGAGGGTATTTGGTGGTACGGGCATAGAACCCAGGCCTTCCGTTCCGGAGTCCGGTGCTCTAACCACTAGGCTACCCACGGCCAAATAGAATAGAATTTAGCTAAAAATAATTATTAAATTTCAACCAAGTGTCAGATTTTTAATTCTGTACTTGTAAGTTTTGTATCCAACAATCTAAAAATACAAATTACTACTAAAAACTAAAAGAAATTAGAATTTTGTATAAGTCTTAAAAAAAACACATTGAAAATTTTCTTTCCTTTTTTTTTTAAAAAAAAATTACATTAAGAACTTTCTAAACTGACTTTTTTCATAATTAATTTAATAACATCTTTCCAAGCACGACAGCCGGGCAAGGCTGTCTCAGTCAGCTTACACCATCTTGATCTATTTGATGCTATGTTCTTCTATTGGTTAACTCCCAAGTCCTACCATTTTTCTACTTTATCCATTCGTCTTGTTCTGTTTCTTCCTTTTTTTCTCTTTCCCTCTGGAATTTAGAAAGATATTTTACAGGATTTTCATCGCTATATCGAAATACATGCCCCAGCCACCTTATTAAGGGAAGTCTTGATCGTTTTGACTATGTTGGATTCTCTGTTTTTCGATTGAAGTTCAAGGTTGTATCAAATTCTCCAAATTCCGTTTTCTCTTACTGCACCAAAAATTGCTCGTAAGATTTTTCTCTCGAAAGTCATCAATTTCTTTTCATCTTCTTTGTTAATTGTCCAGCATTCGCTGTCCTTGGTCTTACTGGAGACTTGTATAACTGTATTTTTGCTTTTCTATTTATGTATTTAGTTTTAAAATTTAGTAACATATGACTTTGAAAAAAATTATTTTTAATATTATAGTGTCCAAAAATATTTTTGAAAAAAAAAAAGGCCATAATGTAGTCTGAAAAATTTAAGTACTTCATTAGCACTGAAGCAATACAAGGATTTCGAACTTAACGACTTATGTTTTTAGGTAACCCTCTGAAATGTGACTGCGACTTAGTGTGGTTAATGCACAGCAAACCTGAGGTTTTGCAAGGATCATGTGAATCTCCCAAGAAATTGCATGGTAAAGAACTAAAGGATCTTTCAGCGAGTGATTTCAACTGTTAAAAAGTTTGTAACAAGAATACAATAAAAAGCATTCCTTAATAAAGATACTATAAAGCTAAAGTTTGATACAAAAAAAATATCAAATATTGCAGACTCTAATGCAAAAAAAAGTTAGAACATGTTTACTGAACATAAACATGATGTTTTATTGTATTCCTGCCACACATTATCAAATTAAAATAAAACAAAAAGAATCTTGAAAAATATTAAATGTATGTAATAGCATCACAGCGATCATGGAGTCATTCGTCAATATTTATGTGGGCTTTATTCACAATACGTAAATCATATTTTCTTGCTTAAATTAAGCGTTAATCAGTTATACTTGCTTCTCTGAAATAACTCACTTAAGGTATCGATTACGTTCGGAACCGTGATTTTGCAAAAGCGTATAAATGGATAATATTTATGATATTTAGTGACACTTAGATTATAAAATGTATATAAAGTTGTTTTAAGAATAGTATTACAGTAAAAAATGATTTAAGTACAATATTTTGACAAAAAATGAACATAGAATGACCCATTTTCAAAATATTCTCCTTTTTTGAAAAAATTCTTCTATTATAATAATATTTTGCCTGTATATAGCTTAGACCTCTGTACAGAGGCTCAAATAGAATTTTTGAAATATATAACTTAGAAGTGGGTTTATCCATGTTTTACGACAACAGAGGGGAGAAATTTTAAGAAAAAAAAACACCGATAATTATTTCAATGGGTTGTAATTCTGAAAATAATGTGAATTTTTCAAAGAAAAAAAATAGTTCAGACTCTCTGGAGAAGTCTACTTTACATAAGCACACACACACACACACAAATTTTTTTATTTTAGAAGCATTTTTTATAAAAGGAGTACATTTTGAAAAAAGGTTATTCTAAGTTAATTTTTTGCCAAAATATTGTACTTAAATAATTTTTTTTTGTTGTCAAAATGTCCTTAAAACAATTTTATTCATGTATTCTAATCTAAGTGACACTAAATATGAAAAATATCCATTTATGTGGGGTTTTTTTAAATCACGGTTCCGAACGTAATCGGATACCTTAAAAAGCACATTGATATTTTCTGACGTATTTAAAGATAAATGAAAAGAATCGGGTAGAAATCTTGAGAAAAAGATCCTTTCTGGAAGGAAATAGTAGAAATTTTTTTGGCTTCGGAACTCATTTAATTTCCGAACAAGTTTCCTGCACTTATACAGATTCCGGATTGGTTGGTCAGACCTCGTCCACTTCTGATTCACTCTTTTCACACACTTTTTTCTCGTTTTTTAGATTTTCGATATAAACTAAAATAAAATTTTAATTTTAATTTTTACGTGAACTCCTTACATTTCTTATACTTAAAGTATTAAAATATTATTTTTAAAAGGAATTCTGTATTTACTGAGTTATTCCATAGTTTTTACTGTCACCCGAAACAGTACAATCGGGCTCCTACACAGTTACCCTTATTAACACGAACCCCATTGTGTTAATTTTCCTTAAATGTTTTCTTTCTTTTTATTGTTTCAAATAGTAAATATGAAGTAAGTAGCATATTTTTCAATTCCTACTATTAGCTCACAATCTTTATATATTTATTTATGTATTTATTTATTTATCTTGGTGGAATTTTCAATCGTTAATAAAATACATTTTAAAGCGCTCAATTGAGCTGAAATTTTATATACAGGATTATTTTGGACGACAATACAATAATATAATAATACTTAATAAAAATTAATTGATTAAAACTAATTATTTAAAGAATTACAAATACACCACACCACACACAGACACACAATCACGTTGGCATCATTTTTGGCGACTTGTATCAAAACTTGAAAAGGTTTTTTTCTCGCGTGTTAAAGTATTCAGTTGAACTGAAATTCATATATTTTGGATGTCAATACGATACTTAAATGATAATTAATAAAAATTAATGACCGCTTAATGTTATGATTCTGTCATATGTATATACATATTTATATTAATTGTAACTTTTTAATAAAAAGTAACTAAAATAAAATTTTTCTTTATTGATCTAAGTAGGAATTGACTTAATTTTTTTTTTATTATTTGTTTTTTTCTAATCTGTTTTAAGACATTTAAGAGAGTTCTTATTATATCAGAATAAATTTGTGAAAAACTTTTAACACAAATTCTTTTAGTTGCATTTTAAAACCATTTTTTTAAAAAACATTTTTTCACTGAATAAAAAGTAAACAAGTAATATAAAAAAAAATTTAACTCAATTCCTGTTTTGAAAGAATGAATAGAAAGTATTTTATTAACGATTGAAAATTTGAATAATATAGTATATATATAGATAAATAAATATATATATAGGAAGAGAGTGAACTAATAGTAGGAATTGAAAAAAGAGCATGATTTGTCTGCATTCTTGTAAGAATGCAAACTCGGTTTGGCTAATTTGGCTGATAAACAACTTTTGTTTTTGTTTTAAAAGTTACATTGTTACAACAAAAGAGACGAATCTAAGTTGGCGTGTCAAAAACCTGTAATTAATTAAATATAATTTAATTAATTAACTAATATTTGAAAAAACTGTATTAACAACAAGTGTCATCCACTATAAGTTTAAAAAAAAAATTATTTGAACTTGATTGGATGAGTAGAAATTATTTTATTAATGATTGAAAATTCGAACAAGATAAATATATATATAAATATATAAAATATATAGAGAGAGTGAGTTAATAGTAGGAATTGAAAAACAAAACAAAAATTACCATTAAGGCGTGGACTTACACATATTCTAATTACGATTTTTCCCACAGTCAATTTGAAGGAATATTTATTGAACTATTATTTCAAATTGTTAAGTGTTAAATTAAAGAATTTATAAAAAGAATTGTAATGTGTAACATAACATTTTAGACTTAAATAATGAACACATATCTAACTACTATTAAACTATATATATATAATAACAGCATAATGCAAAACTTTTATAATTAGAGCTAATAAAAATTATAATTCGGTTCGCGAAGGAAATTGGAAAATATTTGTGAAACAAAAAAGATTTTAATCTAAAGATTAAAATTTTCTTCAAGTTATTTTTAGGAATTTGGATACTTTTTTTAAACTCAATCTGAATCAAATCTTTTATGTTGCATATCACTGAATATTTAAAAGCTACATTCTCCCTTTACTATTAGCGACAGCCAGATGGCGCTAGGCGTTACTTGTTCTTTGGGGAGAAAAATTTTTTCTGAACGAGTTCGACTAAGTTAGTGCACACATTGGGACGTCTTAAGGCGGGGGTTTCCAACCCAAATGACCTTGCGGGCCACTTCGGAAAAACATTATAATCTCCCGGGCCACACATAAAAATATGTACCTTTATATCAGATTTGGAAAGAAAAAAATATTTATTGGATTGAAAATTTAAAACAGTATGAATTATTATTTTGGACGTTTGAGCTCTCGACAGATTTAAAGTGCATCACTCCCCTACACGGCGGATCTTTAGTGGTACTGGGCTCGAATTCGTGACAAGGCCAGCCACGTACCGATACCTTGACCACTCGCCTACCGCGGCCACCACACCTTGGCAAAGGGAGAACTATGTCACGACATATTTAATGTGCATCATTCCCTCTCAGAACTCGAACCCGTGATTTGACCACGCCAACCGCGTTTTTGTGATCATGACCATAAGGCTATCGCGACCATTGAAAGATTTGGCACATTTAGAATTGTTAACATTCACTATAGAGAGGAAGTTTAATGCCTCGAAATATCATGTGTACTATATTGCATGTTAGCCAATAGTTACAACTAAATCAAAGTAAAATTGTTTGATGTCTGCACAAGGAAAAAAGATCAAAAATTTTTAAAAAAAAAGAACGTCATAATTTTGTTTTTAGCATGCATGTTATTAGTTTTCAGTGTCGTAAGACTTAACCATAAAAAAAAAAAATGTTGCAGGACAATGTTTTCCTGTACACCATTATGTTTGTACAAGCAGAAACCTGTTGAAAATGCAACAAATGAAATGATCACAAACTTAAATTCTGCTTTTAAGGTCCAATCATTGGAAGAAAATGTTTCGCATCTAAATACCGATAACCAAGCATTCCATAGGATTTTATTAGTGTGTAGCAAAAACAAATTCCCCCCCC
>BMAV01005669.1:9580-36793 GCA_019973955.1 Trichonephila inaurata madagascariensis | reverse complement strand
CCAAGCCTACAATTCGACTTTTACCTCTTAAGTGCTGTAGGCGTATAAAAAACGTCTCGCTCAGCCAGTGCGTTAATTGCCTCGGACGTATATATATACGTCCTTCCGAAGTACGATCATTTCTGTGAACTGTTTTTCATACAATTATTCCGAAGGCTATGGAATGCAATGAAAATACCTTGATAGTGTTTGCGAAGGATTTACTTATTTCCGAAGAGTTTTGCTTATTTTTTCCTTTACTAACCCCCCACCCCCCACCCAATACAACACATACGCTCACTTACTTGTTAAACGGAGGTATTGGGGGGAGCTAATCGCGTACTTTTTAATCGGCATTGAAATAATTAATTATAAACGGACAAATTATCTAGAAAAGTGTTAATTTTTGCATATAAGTTTATATATGAAGATCCCATGGGGTTACTGGTAATTAAACATTCTTAACTTAGTATTGTTAAATTAATTGTAAACAGCATTGAGCAATACTGATATATTTATAAGTGTATTTTATCAGTGTAAATGTATATTTTATTTTTTAATATGTCAGAATGTATTTTGTTTGTTTACTTTCAGAAAACTAATAATTTTTTTAAATAATCTTTTGTTTTAGACTTTTCAATATGCTCGCGCCCCCCTTGTAGGATTATGACGCCTCCCTATTATGTTCCGCCTGATAAGGGATCGATGCACGTCAAATCTGTCGAAGTTCAAACGTCTTCCTGTTGGTGTGATGTGGAAGTTAGAAGAGTGGGATGTCAGTTCAAGTGTCGTCCTCGTCTTTTGACAATGGTTCAAAAAACGAGGTTCGTCTCTGAATAGTGTGACGTTATGTTCATTCACTAACTTGGCGATGTAAATCCACGCCAATTAAATTATTGTAACCTTCTCTTTTAATTTCAAGTGTTAGAATCCTTTAGATGTTATGTGCATTGCCTTGAACCGAGCGGCTGGCCCTATATCCTGCTTAAGTAAATACTTCGTCACACATAATCTTCAGTTATTTATCAAAGTTTGTTCTTTTATTTAAAAGGACATTTTTATCGTGAAATATAACAATTTGTGGAACCTAGACGAACTCGAATTTTTTTCACACATCCCTTGTACATGCCACTAATTCCAATCACAGAAAAAAAAATGGATTCTTTAGTCCCAACTCTGAAAATGGACATTTAATCAGCAAACACTTTTATTTTTTTAACTTATCCTTATGTTGAAATTGAAAGTTAATTTGCTAATGACACTGTGTGTGTGTGTGATAACTCAGTTTTGGCTTTTTGCGAATGTAATGCAGTCTTTGATTATTTATTTTTTTAAAGTTTTCCTTTTCTACTAAAACTACAAGCATAGCGAAATAGAAAATTTCTTAAGTTTGAAAAAGTCTATAACCCTCTTGATCTTATGGTATCAAAAATATTTTAAGCCAAGTTACTAATTTGGAATGATTACATAACAAGAGAGACAGTTGTGAGGTGGAACTCTCAGAGAAACATTTTTAAATCAGAATTTCTATTCTTTTAAAATGCATTCTTTAGATCCTGAAAAGTTGACAGTACCAAGCTGCGGAATGTCGTTTGCTGTGTTTCTTATCGTCCAACTGCACGGATTTTCACATGCATCTGAAAAGGTTTATAGAGCGGATATTTACGTGAGAATAAAAATGGCAAAATAAATATTCAACTTTTGACATTAAGAAAACTCGTTTAGCCTTCAAAATAAGTATCCATATCACATCTAGCTGCTCTACTGCCTTGATTGCTAAGCAAATTTCAGAAAATTCGAAGCATAAATATGAGTTTACTATATGCTTAGACCACTGTCGTAGCCAGTACTGAGTGGGCCCTGTATCGAAATTCCTTGGACGCCCTTTTTTATTGCCTCTTAACATGTTATGATTCTTTGCTTGCATTTATTGGGGGCCCCTGCATCCTGGGGGCCCCGGATCATTGGTACGGCTGATACAGCGGTAGCTACGCCCCTGGCTTAGACAAGATTCGTCAACATTCTTATCAATTATCGAAAAAAATGGGGAAAACTTTTGTAGCCACAATCGTCACACATTTTCAAGATCCTCCATTATTGAAGTTACGATCCTTCATATCAAAATTCAGTTGATGTAATTTCAAGAGGATGCTTTTGAACGGAATTATTATAAAATACTGTTTAGTTTATGGTTCAAGTTGGTTGAGACTATCCAGGAACGAAAACTAAGAAATACAAATATACGACGAGAAAACAGACGAAAAAGATCCGAATGTGAGGTGTTAAGTTTTTTGCACCATTTTGCTATAGACCTGAAACTCATCATTGGATTTGATTAAATATAATTCGATAAATAAGATTTATTGTATTAAAGCTTAGGTAAAGAGTCATGTGTAATATAACGTTGAAAAGAGAAGATAGACGATGGTCAGCAATTAAACACAGATTAATTTAAGAGATTTAAAATGATCAGTTTAAATGAATTTAAGCTATATGTTTTCTGAAGAAGTCGGACTTCGAAAAGGAATATAATTATTCCTCCCCAAATTTTGAGTTGAACGATCCCAACCATTTGCCGTTGTTGATATGAATTTTGATGCACTGCAATGTACCAAACACAGTAAAATTAAGCATTGTATTTTACTGTGCATTTGTGTTATTACTAGGGCTGCGCATTTTGGCAGCAAATTTCTCAACGGATTTTTTTTTTTTTTTTTTTTTAGCATTCTGAAAATGTATTGCATAAAAAGATTTATACCCCTTAATTTTCTTTTCACAGGTAATGATAAAACTTTCAAGAGGATCGATCTCAGGAATATGTAGAAAATAATCACCAAAATGTACAGAATTTATACGCATGGAATCAAGTGGAGTTACATTCTTTGAATGAAAGAATCCTCTCCTGTTCACTGCGTCCAAATCTGTTCTTAGAAAAGTTTGTACTTATCCGTTGTAGGGGAACATGAAATAAAAAAATCCGCTGATCTTTTCTGGTTGTTGTTAGTATAAATAGGTGGCGCTGCTCTTAAATATCGTGACACGCACTGGTTGCTAAGACATAACGGGCGAATTTTACCGTAAAGCTTGTTGTGTGAGGTTGGTGCGATCTCTAAATCCATTTCTGTTTCCGATCATTGAAAATTCTCCTTAGTATCGCGTCCATTTTTGAACGGAGGTAAATCGAATTTTCTTTCGATTTCTTTTAATTTTTTCCCCTCCTTTTGAACTGAACTGAACGTAATGAAAAAGAACAGACTTATAGCTATCTGTTCCGCATTTTGGATGCGATATGGGAACAGGTACAAATTGAATATCGGTTATTTTAATGAATCACTTTTCCTAAGGTCCATCCAGAAGGCTACAATGGAAGGATACTTTGCAACGATAACATTTGGGAAATTGAGCGCTTCTGTGCTTTGTTGCAGATTAGTGTTAAATTTAATGTTTTAATAAGATTTTTCGAAATAATTCTATGCCTTTTGTAACGAACATTGCTCGCTTCTTATTTGCGGTAACAATTTTTGCGTCGTTTTTCTCAACAATTATGAGATTGTTTTCGACAATTTTTAGATACGTTATTTACATACTGCTGTACGCATTTATTAATATTGTGTATTACAAGTAATTTGCTTCTGTTTTATGCTTGAATAACGTGTAGCTTCGTTGTTTGTGTTTCATATTTTAGATATATAGCATAGAAATTAAAATGATCGCATTTTCATCCAGAAAAATACAATTTTTGACTGTGATTAAATTACTGGGAGAAAATAACTGCAGTACAAATGTGGAAGTGACAATGAAAAGATAAAAACTAAGGTGAAAAGGTGGTAACTATTGTGAAACCAGTAGTATATGCCTGACATGACATGCTAGTTTTTCAATTAAATCTGTTAAAAAGGAACCTATAACCGTGAAAGATAGGTATCCAAGTTCTAGTATAATTACAAATGTCATGCAAGCTTGCTTAGATACAAAAATTTGATTCATCTATTAAATTCACAACCAAATTAACATGAACCAGTTAAGAAAAGTAAAATTCTTTGAGATGTTTTATGAATTTTTAAAAATGTTTCAGTAGTGTTATTTTGTATTTGAATATAACAAATAGTTAAAAAAGTGAAAAAAAGGCATGGCCATAAGATCTTTAATACTCCAGAAAATGAGAATGAAATTTCAGAAAATTGTTCTATTTTAAAATTTTGCAATATATATAAAAGCAAAGACAAAACAGGATTTTCTATAAAAAAAAAATACAGCCTAGTAAATTTGTGTTATAAACAGTTTTAAGGAATTTGCATGTTTGAAGTATTTTCATAATACTTAGCTTTT
This sequence comes from Trichonephila inaurata madagascariensis, assembly GCA_019973955.1. Taxonomy (NCBI): domain Eukaryota; kingdom Metazoa; phylum Arthropoda; class Arachnida; order Araneae; family Nephilidae; genus Trichonephila; species Trichonephila inaurata. The sequence continues at coordinate 32,485 of BMAV01005669.1, read as the reverse complement.
GTTTTTATAGAATAAAAGTTTAGAAAAGTAAATTTTTCTTGCAAGCTGTGATATAATTGGTTTTAATAAAGTTATGGTTTAATATTTCATTTCTTCTACAAAATTTATTTACGCCAGCTTAGATGGGAGAATCCAAACAAGTTTCATCAAATTGAGCCCTATTTTATTTCATACATAATTTTTAATTTAAATTAATACTGTAATTTCTTTTTCTGCTAATCGTTACTTCTCATTTTTAAAAATTATTTTGTGAATAACATTTAACTTTAATTTTTATTTTTAATTTATCTTTCATTATTTCTTGTGTACTTCTGCAGCTTTCAGTATTGTAGGTAGATTGCTTATTGGAACTACTACCCATCTTGTAAGATTTTCAGTTTGTTAGCCTAAAAAAAGCAATCAATTATCTAACAGTTTTTAAATCTATTTGAAAGTGTTTGGGTATTCCTTATCTGCTTTGGAATTTTAAAATTGGTGTACCAATCATCCTTCTAAAAAATTCAATATATATTATGTCCAATGTTATTGAATCTAATATTCTTACCGGACAGGGCAATGTAGATACTTTCATCCAGAAGACTCCTGTCATTCCATCAGATGTTCAGTTTCAGTTTAAACATCCTCAGAGTTCCCAATTCTGCTCAGCTTTGTTATGTATATCAACAAGGCCAAAAGACACTGTACACAAAGTATTGGGTGCAATATAAGTTTTTGCTTTCTCCATGAAGAACTTATGTTCTTAAACTTATTGTCCAACAGTAGGTATTGCACAAAATTTTTACATTTTTGGGTACTTATCAGTGAACCCAAGATCACTTATGCCTGTTTTTGCTCCGTTGTTGATCGTGGGGTGTTGAGAACACTTCAAACTTTTAATGCATTTATTTAATCATGAAAAAAATGTTTAAGTCAATTATGATACATATTTATAAAGCACAAGATGTTTTTTAAATTTTACAAGCTGAAATTATTAAATCTGTTGAATACTAATGAGACTAAGATTGGTATAAACTAAACCTATATATACAACATTCTTTTTGGAATCATGAGAGACTTTTCTTGTTCCTGGGGTGTACAAAACACCCTGTGTGCCTGATCCCAGGTTATAGGGACCCCATGGTTTAGACTGTTTTTTAGAATTGTCTCCAACATAAATATTGATGTTATCAATTTATGGTTGTTTTTGAGCTAAAAAATTCATCTGATAATGCTACAATTCAGAATAAAGTTTGTCAACCCAGTAATTAATAAAGTATAGTATTTATGTAAATGGAATCCTAGATCCTGAGAATTAATTCATGACAAAAAGACAACAAAATTAGACCTTCAACAGCTCTTCTTGCTTACTTACATTTGCATTGTGTGTTTGGTCAAAAAGGCCAGTCACTATTTCTTTTTGTTGAAAAACATATTGTTTTTTTTCATCTGCAAACTCCATTTTTTTGTAACATAATGGTGGAAAAATCTATTTAGCAGTGTAACAGGAAAAAAATATTACTAAATCCAAGTGTGCCCCTTATTCATATCAGTAACTAGTATAAACCAGAATTTGTTGTTTCTTATAAATTGCCTACTTTGTGGCTTCATGGTCTGTATAATTGATAGGTACTCATCTTTGCTCAAAACTAAAAGATTAACATTGTTTATCTGGAAGCTTCTCATTGATATTATGGATGAAATGCACCTCTAGGCAATTTTCTCATTTCCCAAAAATTCAGTATAGATGCAATTTTTCATTGCATCTATGTTGGACATCATTCAATTTCTTCATGTATTATTTCACTATAGTCATTACTTCCATGTGGCAACACTATTTGCTATTCTATTAATTCTCTTTGTTACAATATATAACTGCTAGTATAGTTCAGTAAATTTTATTTATGTCTGATTTTTTTTTTCTATCGGTTCTTTTAATTATTAATATCCTACCACACTTTGTCAATTATATTCGTATGCGTTGTATTCATATTTTATATGCATCATATTATCCATAAAAAGTGCATATTTTAATTACTGCTATAGTTATTTATCATATTTATTCATTTGTTTGTTCTTTGTAGAAAAATTACAGGTCTTTTTTTTTTAAATGGAGTATTGCAAAAAGTGTTTTTAAAAAATTTTATTTTTGCATCAGGGCTTGCATTTTGCCTTGGTTCTGTTGTTCACTGTAATTTAATCAAACCTAATCCTGTTTTATCTCTTTCTTCTTTGGTTTTAGTGAATGCAAATTTAATTTCTTTCCCAACTGAAGGCTGCCTAAAGTGTATTATTTTTGGCTGGATGGTCAGGAAACTCATGAGGAAGGGTTCTTATTTCTTTCAAGCCACATTGATTCAAGTCTTGGGTAAATAAAGATCTGATATGTGTGTGTGTGTAAAGGGACTGATGCACACATTAAATTTGTTTATAGTACTTTTTAATAAAATTGTTTATTTGTTCGTACTTATTACTTAGGATTTTTAATGAGTAACAAAAACATAATTTGAATGTACCCCTGAATTACTATACTTTGAAGGCAAGTTTTGGCTGAATGTTCTCAAAGAAAGTATTAAAGAACTGGATTTTGAGCAGAAAAACAAGAAGCTGCCGCTTCATTTGTAAATTGTAATGTATGTATGTTTCCTACACTTAAATGGTAATGAAAAGTTTTCATATAATTTAATGTTATAAGTTGTGATTTTTTTTTTCATATATAGTTAACTAAGAATTTCAGTAGTTAATATAGGTCTAGAAAGTATTTGACTATATTTCGCTAAAATTTCTGTAATGATCTGATGAATTTTTTTCTGCACTTTGACAGAACAATGTTAATAACATTATAAACCTTTTCTTCCCATTCTATATGTAAGAACCACTGGGCAAAAAAAAAAAACAGTTGAAATAAGAAGTCAAGCAAAAGCAAGAATAACAAGTGAGAAAACAAGCATGTTTCATATATTGGAAATAATCTGAAGCAAAATATAATCCACAATGGAACAACAGAGGTATTTGATTTTGTAAATTTTTGTATTGATGTACAACTTATGTGTTAAGTATTTTAAACCAGTTTGTACTTTTTTGAATTACATATTAATTATATTGGTACTTGTTTCCCCTCATGATGTTTCAGATAAAAATTCCATATACCTCTTTCCAAAGTTTGACATGCAAGCAGAATTTTACACTAGTAATCTAGAATTACATTAACTAATTTTTAAAAAAATTAAGATATTCTTTAAGTTCAAATAGGGATTGGTTTTTATTAAAAGCTAATGAATGAAACTGTGCAACTTTTTTCATAATATATTAGTATGCTTTTTGAATTTATTTTCAAATATATCCTTCAATGTTTTAAAGTTTCAAAGAATAAATTAATAGCTGCAATTTCTATCCTTTACATTCCAAAGTTGAAAGAATTCAATCTTTTCACACACAGACTGTATATGTATATTCAGAATTCTTTTGATGTGATCCATTTTAAAATAAAGAATGTTAGTTTTTAGTGGACGAATCATAAGGAACATCTGAAGTTATACATGTTGTATCATTGGTCTTGAAATCAAATAGGAAATATGTATTTTCATACCACCTTTAAATGTTTTGTTTATCACACATGTAGACTTGGGTGCTGTTCAAAACATTTTCCCTAAAAATTTTTCCCTATCTATTTTTATAAAAAATTCCATTTTTGTTGAACTATAAGATTTATCTTATTTTGATTTTCTACAAGAACGTATCTTATTTAAACGTGAATACTTAAAGAGATGTCAATATCACTTCTCCATTATGGTATTTTTTAACATGAGGCATAGAAACAAATAGGTATTTTTGGAGCAAATTCAGATGCTATATAATGTCTATTTTTTTATTGTTTTGTAATCACAAATATGGGATTAACATTCTAATTCCTAAACTTTTGCAAATCGCACAATAAAGATTAAATTTTCAGATATAGATCCTGATTTATTTTACCTCTTCTGAATCTTCTTTTTTTACCATGGTTATGAATCAGGAGTATTTAATGGAGTATGCAAATCAGAAAAGTTTTGATATCTAGAAATGGAGTTAATGAAAAAAAAAAATACTTAATGTAGGAAAATATAGTTAAATAGCCACCATAGTTAAAAGTTTTGAAGGGGAAAAAAGCCATTCAACTTAAGAATATTCAACTCTTTCTGTCCACTCTCCTATTTCTGTAAAAATATAACCGTGGAAAACTTTGTTTAAAACAACTACAGAGACTGAAGAACATAAAAGAAATTGTACTGATATTTATTAATTTGTATGTAATATGGAATAGGTTTTAGAGAGTAAAAAACAAGCTTTTCATGATAATTTTATTTGGAGATTTTCACAAGGGGTTATATATATATAAATTTTCAGTGACTTTTTTTATGCTTTTTTCATTTCTTCTAAAGAAAAACCAAGCCTAAATACAAGTTGCAAATATAATTCCACTTATAAAGTATTATGATGTAACTGAGTAACAATGAATTCAACATGTATTTTGTACTAAATAAATCACAATTTTATTACATCAATCATGTGAAGTCTTAACTGAATTGATCTGGTGTTTAAGTGGTTTTCATTTATCCCTTTAGTACCTTATATATATAATTTTTTAAAAAAAAAGTAGTTAAATTTTCAAAAGCAATGATATAAATCCAAGAATGAAGATATATTTTTCATAGTTGAAGTGAAATTTCCATTTTTTTCAATTGGCAATTCAGTTAAATTTGTTTCCATATTTGATTGAATATTGTTGGGGAAATTAGTAAACTCTGCATTAGCAACAGAAGCGGATTAAGTGGCTGGCGGCGGCCAGGGGCCCCCAATGCTAGTAGGGGCCCCAAGCATAATAGATTCGAAGTATTAATTCAATGTACAACAAACAGATCTTGTATCAATATTGCAACCCCAATGATTTCTATGGATTTAATTCGTGAGGCAGGCCTAGCCATCTTCCTTTTACAAAATTTTCATGTGTTGTTGATTTTTTGGACAAAATTTATTTCAAATAAATGATTACTATTTAAGTTAAGCAAGTTCATTCTTAGTTCACAGCTGTGCTTAATTATTCTTGGATACATCTTACACTGATGGGGAGAAAAATTCTCAACACAAAGGAAAACTTATTGTAGACTGAGAAAACTTCGGCAATACATTTGTCTAGGTAACATACTTAATTGATTAAAGTTTCAAGATCACAGGTTAATGTAAACGCTAAGAAAGCCATTTCAAATGTGAAATGATGGTACATTAAAAACCAGTGGGACCACCAGAATTTTAAATGCAAATATGCAAACACGAATACAATGTTTCGCACAAGTACCAGATATCAGTTTATGGGATGGATTTGCATGCCCATTGCCTTTGGTTGGTCATTATAAAGTTGTTTAATTCTGGTTGTGGATGACGCTGTCATTGACATCCTCTCATTGCCATTGTCTCAATGATTGGAGTAAGATCTGGTGATCTAGCAGGCTGAGGTAACATTGACACTATAGAGTATATTGGCTTGCTACAGGGAATGAGGGCCCTCTTTAGCCTCTATGAAAAAACCCCTTGAATGATGTTTATAAATGCCAGTACAACAATTTGAATTGCCAGACTGACACACAAGTTTACAGTTTGAGTGTGTGAGTTAATCTTGAGAGTGCTCCTCTTATTAAAGAAAATTGCTCCCACCAGACCATAATTGTAGGTGCAGACTCAGTGTATCCAGATCGCAGCAAGGTTGTTTGCAGGCGCTGACTTGAGCTTCTTCTCATCAATATACAGCCATTAATGACACCAAGAAAAAAACCACTTTGAATGGAGAACACAATAAATCGCCACTCTACTCTTCTATGATTTCTTGCGTGACATCACTGAAGTCTCAGATATCGTGATTTTGAGCTAAGGGCATGAATGCTACTAGATATCTGGCTGGGAGCTGTTTTGCAAATGATTAATTTTTTACAGTTCACTGTGTCACTCTGTTGATGATAAAAACCTGCACTTTCTGCTGTACATGTACTATAATGGTCACCAGCCTTGTGGATAATACAGTGGTCTTCTCTGTCAGTGGTGACCCGAGCTTGGTGGGATCATGGTTTTCTTGAAGTAGCATTTTTCTGTGACCACTGCTGCGAAAAATCCTGCACAGTAGAAACATTCCTACCAAGTCTTTCTGCAAAATGGTGTAAAGAAAATTCACAGTTTTTCAGCTCTATCATACAACCTCGCTTAAACTTAGCAATCTGTTGATAATGGCTTCTTCATCTTCTTAAAATCATTGTGAACTAACATCAACTCACTACGTCAGATCTCAACAATAAATAACAATATTGAACTTCATAGCACGTATTTCAAATGCATTTGATTCGCATTTTCCAAGTGACGCAACTAGGGCCTAATTTATGCGCTTAACACGAAATTTGAATCTGTTATTTTTTCAGATGTATAAAATAAATTAGAACTGAGCTCAGTGGTGCAACAGCCCATGAGGGGCAAGGCCTACTGTGCCCTTCTGAGTTGTCATGCCCTTCTGTGCTGAGGTGCATGAGCAGATGTTCCAGTCAGGTTAGTCAGTCTGATTTGAAACTTTCAGTGTTCAGTTCCCAAGTACAAGTTCGATACTTATTTTATTGACCCACTGAAGGGATGAAAGGATGAGTCGACCTTGCCCAGCCTGAGGTTTGATCCCTGGGCATGTGGCGGGGAAGTGTGATATGCTACAACTCGGCCACTGGGCTTCTTATGTATAAACATGCCTACAAATTTCACTGATACAGCACAATTTTTTCTTGGTGTTGGGATTTAAATTTCCGTCAGTGTGATACTAATTTACTAATGAAGATAAATGAAAAAAAAAATAAAGTTATGTGGTAAAAGATATGTCTAGTCCAAAACAAACTATTTCGAACTAGTTGAATTTAGGCCTTAATACACAGATAAAGATTAATAAAGGCGGAACTGGCTGAAATCCGTGATACGAATGAGGAAAAAAAGACCACAATATTGGAGGCAAATTCCCTTTTGAAACAGATGGACAAATTTTAAACTTCCTGATGATTATGATTTGGTGTATCAAACTTTTTTTTTTCTCCTGAGAATAAATGCTACTAGCAAATCATTGTAATAAGTTGAGTGTGAACTATTGAAAGATCTATTAAAATCTATGGAAAATTATATCCATAATATCAGAAATGAATTTGGAAAAGTGGAACAAGAAGCAACTGATTTATCAGGACTGCCATTTGAAGGGGTTACTGGACAAGCTTGCAGGCAGCAAAGGAGAAAATTTATTTTCGACAAAAGTAAAAAAGTTGGTTATGAATTTTTAAAAGAAGGGAAAACCCCATAGGGAATTTATTTTATATCATGTGCGACAGGGTCATAGCAGAACTATCCCAAAGAGCTGAGATTTATGGAATTGTAGAACATTTTGCTGTACTTTTTGACAAGAGATTGCCTGAAATTAAGAAGAAAGCAACACAAAAAAAGAACTAAAGGAAAGTTACAATGATATTGAATATTTTAATTTTGACAATATGAATTGGATTAATATTTACTATTTTTAAAAGAAACCAAAGATACAATGAAGACCCCACTAGAAATTTATCGAGTTGCAAGAGAAATAATCTCAACTTTCCCTTATGTAGATATACATTTGAAAATATTTTAACAATACTGGTATCAAATGCATCAGATGAGATTTTTTTCAGTTTTAAAGTGTATAAAAATTTTTTTAAGAAATACTATGGAGAAAGAAGACAAATTGAACAACATGGCCATATTATATACATAACAAGATGTTTGGGACAAAATAGATACAGCAAAAATAATTGATGTATTTGCCAAAGAGAAATCAAGAAGTTATGTTGTATAGCAAAATTGTTAGCCATTAAATTTTATTATTAACCATATATATTATTTTAAGTATTCAAGAGGTAAGGAAATAATTTCACTATTTTAGTTTTTTGACTTAAGCCCATGGGCCTCAAACCTTTTACCGCCAGGGGCCTCCACCTAAATCCACCTCTGATTAGCAAACTATAAGATTTTACTTATACCAAGCATGATTATCCCTGTAAAAGGAAGGTTAATATAATATTCCTGAGTATTTTAAGTAGATTTTGGGAACAATTTAAGAATAGTCTACAAGTACTTTAAAATTCTAAGTATTCAAATTACTTCCTAACAAAATTCTTTGATTGTATAACATGTAATCTATGAGTACTTTTTAATATATAGAAGGGAATTCAAGAAGCCTGAACCTTGTGATGATTGATTCCATAATCCTGCATGCCATTTGGCCAAGCTGCATGAAACATTTACAAAAACCATCTGTGACCTGTATTTAACTATTTGAGCTGGCTGATAGGAATTATGAATCGTGATGGGATGTACCACTGCACCACTAAATTATTTTGGTAAATTGGAATAGTTTACTTTTTGTTTTAATCTGAATACTGGGTAGTTTAATTCTCCTGTAAACAGAATCCTACAACTAAATTTGTTCAGCAGATTCTCATCAAATGTGGTATATGGACTATACACAAAATGTGCTCAAGGAATTTAAAAATATTTGTTTGGTAGCACTTGAGATAAAAAATAATGGTGAATTCAACAATGGAAATGACCCTCATAGAATGCATTAATAATTTGAACATTTATTGACTATTTTTTTTATCATGTCATTGAACCATATTAAATAACAGTATGCCTATTCTGAATTTTAAAAAAAGTTGTGGAGAGGTACAAATTATGACCAATTGTCACCAGAGCAGTTGTTAATCACACTCAAGATGATACAATGAAAATTGCTTAATGTTTCTGCTGCTGTCTACCTGTAAATTTTAAAGGTGTTAAAAATAGTGTTCAGTAGCAGATAGTTGCTTGTTTGGTGTGATGTTTTGCACATGAAACCTAATAAATTCTTCAGGTGTGTCAAGAACTTGACACTCCATGGGAAAAACCAGATACTTTTAGTGGAAATAAAAAAAGTCATGTCTCAGACTTTTTTTCCTGTTACCAATAAAAGTTTTCCCTTTGCTTATAAATATTGCTCAGAATTGTTTAAATTGTATATGTTTTCCCTGTGGATCACTTCCTTTGTTAAATTAGCCATTTTCCATGCAATGTTTCACTTGGTAGACATTCTTAAACTTTTTTTACGTTCCTTGTGTACATGTTGTATGTTATATATACCAAATTTTATGACAATTTACTCAGTGTAAGGATTTTGTTTATATTGGAAGTTTAATTATATAGAGGATCTATACAGAATGCTTAATTTATCAGAGTAAATCATCATGTGATCGATTTTTACATCAAAATGTCAATTCAATTGATCTATACTATCTTTTTAAAGTGCTTGAATTTGAATTTTCTACTGTTAAGCCACTGTTATATTTTTGTATCCAGTTATTTCAAATATTCAAAACAGTTTAATATGTATGTATGTGTGTGTAAATTATATAGCACTCAATGGTTGTAAATAAAAAAAATTTCTAGAAACAGGTAAGTCAATATTAATTTTTGTTGGTTTTACTTAAGCAACTTTTTTATATTAATCTGGTCCTAGAAACTGATGATCATGTAAACTGGAACGATATTTCATGCTTCATCAACCCTTAATATTCTATTTCAGATTTTATCTCTGTCGTTCTGGGTACTTTCTATCCTGTTGGCTACTAAGGATACCATACCTTTTGAAGTCTACACATTCTGATTAAGATGGTGCTACCAGCATCCAGTATGAATCTTCTATTCTTGCTAGAATAATGTTCAAAGCTTCACCTTTGACCAAGTATCATGATTCGATAGCTGCAATATGAACCATAATCCTGTTTCTGGTTAGTGAAATCATGGTGAATTCTCCTTTTACTGCAAATGCCATTTATTAGTGCCTCAAAATTGCCCGATTGAAGATTCTAAGACTTGCAGGTTGATGTTTGCAGCTACAGAAACTACAATAGACGATTGCCTTAGCCAACTTCCTATTGAATGCGAGATCTTTAATATTTCCTGACCTTCTCCAGAGTTTGTGAATTTTGTCAATGTTGTACATCTTTTGCAGTGAATTCAGAAAATTTAAAATCTGCATAGAAAATGACTTAGTTTTTGAAGTTGCTGTTTCTTCAGCTGTCCATTTGCTGCAACTAAATGTAGTCACTGCAGCAATTGCTCTAAACCAGTGGTCTTGAAACTGTGTTCCATGAAGCCCAAGTGCTGCATGTGTCAAAATAAAAACTATAAATATGTATGCAGATGATTCAGACCTAGACTTTGATGGCTAGTGTAAAAAAAGTACAATGCAAATCAAGGTGACACATGGAGTACAATCCAATCTAAAGCTATTAATGAGTAAATTACATTAATATTGTGTTACAAATTTTTAGTAAGAGAATACAGTTCTCTCTTTACTTAATATAATCTTGATCTACTTTATATTTTAGGATAGTATCTTCTAAGAGTAAATTGTGGGGTTCCCTAGAAAAACCTTATATTTTTCTAATGGTTCCAACAGTTGACAAAGCTTGAAGACCACTGCTCTGTACTATTAAAGCAAGTAAATGTGATTTTTGAATTAATTTCAATTCAAGATGCGAGAAAAGAAAGGTAAAGGTTTCTCAGGAAGAAATGCTACCTGGAAGCATCATGTTAAAGTCATCATTCAATTCTTCCATGTGTTATTGCTCTACTAATGCCTGTCTGGCATGGTGCAACAATGATTACTATGCTATCAATTTTTTGTTTCCATTATATACAACTTGACACCATCCAGATCCGTGCACAAAAGTATAGATATTAATATGTGAAGCTTTTTTCTTTAAGAAATTAAAATACTTTTAAGTATCAAACTCAACAGTATTTATCTTAATCTGACTGGCGTAAATGTATGCAGAAGCAGAAGAGTTAGCAGTTCAAATATTGATTGACAGATTTCATGTGTCCCCTTGGATATCAGTTTGTCATGTATGAAACTACGGAAAAATAAAGGGACTGACAAAGCAGAGAATGAAGGCTAGCCTGCCAGTTTATCTAGAAAGTCTGTCTTTTTCTTAAGTAATATAACAATTGCATGGTGCTAAAGGAAAAATGATTGGCAGATTTCTGACCTGTAGAAAATTACCTGCCACTGGAGTTGGTAATATAGTTTTAAAACTAGTGAACGGTTTTAAGTTTTAGTTGAGGACATTATTCTTATTGATTATTCATACTGGAGAATGGTTCTCTATTCCTTGTCCATTTGTGAGTTATCTTAGGGAACTGTACTGGAGAAGCATCTATACATCTTGCAGAGCATGTTAATAGATTAGAGCAGTCAGGTGAGCTGACAAGGTCTAATGATACTGACAATGGGAAGACCGGGCTTTTACAGATTTACTTTACATCAGCCACTCTATACATTAAGTTTTGTATAACTCCAGGATTCAAACCCACAACTCAACGCAATATTAGATATGATAGCAACTTGCTACAAGTATTTGTCTGAATAATTAGAAATATTTTGAGGGGAATTTTCATATCTTAAGAGCTACAATGTGTTCACACATTGTTTGTGATAGTCTCCATTTTGCATCTAAATGGTTCATAGAGGATTTTGTGCTAAGAAGGTCCACAACAATTGAAGAAAAACTTGAAAAAATTAAGTTATAGCAAGCTTCACTTCAGAATTATTATCAAGAACAATAGTATAAGATTGTGTAGAAAAAGTGTACGAAACTACCGTTTTAAACATTTATTTGAAATGTTCACATTTGACATTAAAACTGAGCTCAAAGGGTACATCAAATACAATTGTGCTTTAATTATGCTTGGCTTCGTATAATCTTATGAAACATGGGAGTGTAGAACATTTTGTGACGCCAATTGTTTTGTTTCTGTCCAGTTGCAACTGAATTACTATTCCATTCAAATGGTGTTTATTTTACAATATTTTAAATAGCTGTAATGCAATATTCAAGTTCTCCTTCTGTAGTAGCTGTTGATGAGTGCATATGATGACTTTCTCTTTCTGATGATGTGACAGTTCGTGTCAGGGTTGAAGAAGTGGACACATCTACGAAAAAAGGAGTATAGTAGTTTTTTTTTTTTTATTTGAAGCAACAAGAGGAAATTTTGTGTACCACAAAGTATGGCACAAGATTTATACAAAAGTTTAAATTTTGGGGTATTATTACTACATATAAAATTAAATAGGAATCGCCTAACAAGATCTGAAAAAACTGGAGGTCAGCTTCTTGAGAGGCTCTCTAAACTAGTTCTAAGTATTTCATGAAGATATTCTCTACATCTTTACCTTAACAAAATGCCAAATCTGGCTTAAGTATTGTTTAAAATTTCCATGTCCAGAAAGAACTTATGTTAATTTAAAATCAGTTGTAAAATATTTACTCTTCAAAGCGATGAAACACTGCTAGAAAGAATCTCCTGGTCCACTGTGCTCTTGAAGAGGGAATAAATTCCTTATTCCAAATTATGGCAATTTTTTCCTTAGAAGTAGGATGTAGTATAGTCATTATAAGATCAATATACCATCTGATTGCTCGTTAAGCTAGTTGGATCTTTCATTTCCAAAAGCACCATTTTGTCCGAGAACATAGATCAAATGAACTTCTGCTACACCTTCAAGAACACAGAGGATGGATTGAATTTCCATGACAAGTTTTTCCCGTTGTACGTGAGTCACACAAACAAGGAATTTTACAATCCCAGTCAGTCTGGTGATGAAAATTCTAAATTCATTTTACAGCAAGGTTTAAGGGCAAGAGTTCAGCTTAGAAAATAGCAATCATTAGGTATGATGTTTTTTTCTCTCAGTTTCGTTGTCATAGATAACAAAAAGCAAAACCAACCTTGCTGTTTAATTTGCTTTCATCCATAAAAAGATATTTATCATCATTATAGTTGAAAGGTTTTCTACAAGAAGGATGGGACAAACATGATATGGAGAGCTTACCATCCAAAGTATTACCGAGACCAGAATTTGACACAAGGCCCCAAATTTTCAGTTGATTTAAAATGACTATGTTGATAGGGAGACCAGAAGTAATGAAAATGCTTCATTGCTAACAGTCCTATAACACTGAATAATTCGCATCAGAAATCTTCGGAGTTTACTATTAATCTTCCTCAAAGAGTGCTCCCAAGCAACAATACCTTGCTTATAAGTATTTTTTGAAATCCTTAGTAAGCTGAAAAGAACTTTTTTCCACATTTGATATAGGAAGATGCTTCCACTGTAATTTATTATCCAGATATTTCATTTTTTTAGTCTTTCCTGGATTATCATGAAGGATTAAAAAATCTTAGAGAATGAAATTGGGATAAAGTACAATTACAAGCAAGTCGTCTACAAAGGCAATTTTATGAGAGGTTTGATAATTTACAAAGCAAATAATCCCTAATAAGATTCCTGAAGACAGTACCTCTCCAAATCAAACTTCCCTGTGGTATTACCTAAGGTTAGCTCAGCAGTACTAAACTTTTTAACTGGTAGTTAATATTTTTCAGAGTTTTGGAACATCTTGGCAAATGTAAAATAACTGGCCATCACGCATAATCAAAAGCCCCCTCTTATATATATAAGGAAGCTTCAGCTGACTTTTGAGGAGTAAATCCATACTGATCTTCAGACAGAAAGTAAGACATACTGAGATGACAATTTAATATATTCATGCAAAGCTTCTCCAGATATTTTCCTGTTTAAACTCAAACCTTCAATCAACTTCTGCTTTTGAGAATGGAACATCAGTAGTCTCCCGACGAAAAAGCCATAGGATTAGGGAAATCTCTAGCAATGACTTCCTCATGACAATGTTAATTGTATAAAGTAATATCGTTAGGAAACTCTTCCTAAGACAGACTCTTGCTTTGTTTAGTATTATACCGCATCCTGAAATGAAACTGGCTTTTCCTACAGATTTTTCTTAAGCTAGAGTATTTAGTTCTTTGATACCTTCTGGCTGCTTGTTGAAATTTCAACCGACCACTAAGGAACATTTTAAAACCTCCCTTTTTCAATGGAATACACTTTTCTGCAATGAAGTCTTGCAGATCAACATTCTTATTTGATGTTTTTTTTGGGTTAGTCTGAGCCTTAAGAATCTTTAACTTCTAAATTACTCAGATGGCGCCACAGCTTGGCTGTATGATTTCCTCCCAATGTAATCTTGCACACAATAATAAGACTTAATTTGTCAAATTGTTTCACAACAAGGATTTTTAACTTGCCCAATGCGTTCTCTCGAATCTGCTGGTTCATAATGCACTAGTAAAAAACAGTTTCAATACTTTTATAAACACAATTGTAAAGAGCCAAAAAATGAGTCATCTTCACTATCCACCGAGTTGAATTCTATTTTTTCCTGTGCTTACATAATTTAGCATTTCTTTTACGATGAACTTTATACATAAAACTTAATAAAGAAAATGGTCTCAATTTACCTGATTTTGTAACGCAATCGCACCGTTGCATCCATAGAACTGCTCTTTGTAGCCCTTTTTCAATTTTTCTTCGTAACTCTGTCGGAGCAGCTATCGTATAAATTAAAGGATTGAGAGCACTATTGATGGGCAAGATGAACACAACAACGCAAGCATACAGGTTATCTACAAAATATAGAATTTTATATAGTACCGTCATTTTGTAACAGCCAAATGTTAAAGTTTTCAAAATCCACAAAAGTATATTTCGCTCTTAAAAAGAAGCCTATGTAAAATGGTGCAATTAAAGTTTATTTTAAAATAAATTCTATTACTAGACAACGTATTAGAAGGAAACGAGACTATGAATATGACCAAGATATAGTACTATATGTCAACCTCTTTTTAATGAAAATGATTTAACAAATGTTTCTGGATTACTCTCTCGTGCCCTGAACTTTAATAGGTAAACGAAACAATTATAAAGTGTCACAATCTCAATATTTTGACATATTGCTAAATCCATGGTATGTAGTCAGTTGAATCGGCAAAAAATGTTGGTGGAAAATGGGAAAATTTTTAACAAGATTTTTTGAATGATTACATAGAGCTTTAAGTTATTTTAAAATTAACTGCAATATATATATATGCAAAACAAAAATTTATGAAAAGGATGTAATTGATATTGGTACTTACGTGAAATAGTGACTCCTAAGAGGGCCAAAGTTTTGATAATCACAATAGGTATCCAACAAAGCGAGTCCGTTAGTACAATAAAAAAAAACCGAAATGCCAGGTGGGTGTCTTCATGTTTTTTTAGATTGACTGGCCTTGCTCGATCTCGATCCCTTTTTATGGTGATAAACATGCTTATGTATAGGGAGATGATTACTATGACCTGTAGTGAAAAATTAAAATTTTAATACGATATTGCAACCTTGGTATTTAATACAATTGTTATGAATAATGATTCATCGATAAACACTGGTATCTAAAATTGTGGTCCCAAAATCTGGAACAGAGATTAATTAAATTATAACGAAAATAGCCAAATTATGATACGCTACATCTCGGAAGAAAATCTGTCTAATATGATCACATTTTTGATACAATTGTTATTTTGATGTCAAACGTTCATAAAAAGTAAGTCAAGGAACTCCGGAGAAACTTTACATAGATTTCAAGGACTTCATCCCTGAAGTGCTGTGACTGTCAACATGATAGTAACAGAAGAATTCTTTTCTAGTTCCAGGGATGATAGCGAGCTTCATATTCTTTTCAGATGAAGACTCGCCGAAAATCGCTACTGAATTTCGACTCGTATGTTTATTTTAAAAAGATGCAATAAAATGTACTAAATTTTACCTGATTTTGTAACGCAATCACGCTATTGCATTGAACTTCGTGACTTTCTTTCAAAGTTCCTATTCAACTCTGTTAAGAGTAGCTATCGTGTACATTATAGGATTTAAAGCACTATTGATAGGCGAAAGAAAAATCATCGAACCCAGCGCGTTGTTTCACTTGAAATTCTTTGTGAATAATTTTCTGTACACTGCCGTAACTAAGATCATCCCATTCATGATTTCTTTTCGAACAAATAGGATGAAGTCCAGCTTTCTTCACTGTGGAGAGGTCGTCTATGAAGTACTTGTGGCCAGTTTGAAATTTCCTTTTTCCATCTCATAATATTATGACGTGCTATCATTACTATAACTTCTTCGTAGATTTACTGAGCATTGTAATCTTTCAAATGATGGAACGGATAATTGCACGACATTTACCTTCTTAATACTGCGAGTTATTCAATCTATGGCTTCCTTATCCCGAACAAATCAATATTAATAACTGTAATTTATGAAGTTACGTACATAGGAACCAGTAAAAATGCAGAATACATTTTACCCAGATATTTCGATATAATTGCATTGAACTTCGTGACTTTTTTTTTCAATTTTCCTTCTCAACTCTGTTCGAGTAGCTATCGTATACATTATAGGATTTAGAGCACTATTGATGGGCGAAATAAAAATCGTCGAACCCAGCTTTCAAATGTAAAGCAACAGTGTACAGGAGAAGCTTATTACTATTTACCGAGACTGCAGATCTTATTCAAAAATTTCTTTAGAAATGAAAATTTAAAAAAATCAGTTACTTACAGCTGAAAAGTTTATGCCAAAAAATATGAAGGCAGAGTATTCGTAGCCCACATTGTATGCCTCATCAATATGTAGAGGGAAACAAAGTCCATTTGTGGAGTAAAATCCTTTTTCTTTCCATTTAAAGATGGGGATTAAAGCTAATGTGATTCCTAGAATCCAAACAATGACGCAGCTAAATCGGGCTCCGGACAAAGTTATCACTCTGACATTTGTTCTGATGCAACGGTGCCTGGAAAAAAAAATCTGTTTAAATTTTATCGAATGTGTTGTATTATCCCGAGTATCAAAAATAGTACGATTTTGGGTTTATTATGGATAAGTTATGAATGGGTGTCTTATAAATAACATAAAACAACTGTTGAGTCGTTGCAAATACCACAAGAAATAATTTTTTATCGAAACGAACTTTGAAAAGGATTTTAATTTATACGGTTTTCAAAGCGAGAACATTTAGAGGTATTACTCAATAACAAATGAATGCGGATTTTTTTTTCTTGGTGCTTGAGAAAATGTGGTGTCTGTTAAAATATATATTAATTAAAACTTACCTTTCGATTGTGATCAATGCCAATATTAGCACAGAAACTTCAGAAGAAACCATTGCTAAAATGCCACAGGCAACACAAGCATTGCTTTTTCTCCAGGAATGTGCAAATTCATTGTACCTGTCTCTGAATGAAAGATCCTGCGCACCGATAGCTACTAAATAAATGCCCATCAGTAGATCAGCAACTAAAATGCATTAAAAAAATACGTTAGTGAATTAAACTCCTACGAAATAAAGTCGATTATTAAAATCAATAAAACAAAAACAAAAAAATGGAAGTTGTGCTTACTGGCAAGATTTTTAATAAATAAACTGAGGACTCTGTCTTCTTTAATGGACAAAAATCGCCAAGACAAGACGAGAGTATTGCCTGCGCATGTCATCAAAGCCACTACCCAAACAGACATTCGTAAGGCTGGGAAAACTAATAGATTTTCTGTGCTTGATAATCCATCTGTTCGTGGAAGACATATACGAACAAATGGTGCGTAGGAGCAGTACATGAATTTTTTAAAGTATCTGCAAAAAAAAAAGTGTATTTTAATAAATATGACTGTTACTGAGCACATTTAGTTTCTAACTGCAATGATTTCTATAATCTGCTTCATGCCATTATACAATATGCCAATACAACTCTTGAGAAACTTAGTGATTTTTGATTAATACCGATAGAACTATACATACAGAATTTTTTTGGGGAGGGGGAGGAATATCCTGTGACTTTTAAGGTAATAATTTGAATTCTTCATAATGTTTTATAGCATTCATGACTCAAACGTTTTCAATGAGTCCAACTTGAGCCCTGGCGAAAGATGAATTTTCTTATTAATTTCGTATTTATTAGTGGATGTGTTCAGTATTTACAAGGAGATATACGAGACATAGTATAATACCAAGATATTGAAATCAATAAATATCCATTTCTGGAGAAGAATGGCAGATTTTACGTGCAATTGGTCTATAAGTAATGAGCTTAAATTAAAAATTCTACATTTAGCTTTCTAGAATTTTTATCGAGTTATGATAAGTTTTCTTTCGCGGTCTTCCGTTTTGTAACTTCGTTTCTCAATGTAAATATTAATATAAAGGGGCGTAGCTACCACCGTATCGATGATACCCCCCTCCCCAAGCTACACGAGTCCCAACATATTTAAGCAGAAAATAATAAATTGCCATTAACAGTCTTCGAAACGCAACTTCCATTAACGTTTATAAAATTCCTCTGTCACTGGCTTCAAAAGGTTAAAAAAATTTTCGTATTATCAATATCTTTGTTCGCCTATAATTATATTCCTCTCATTATTTTACGAGAAGACAAGGGTTGCTATAAAGTCTGAAAGGAGTCACTCTATTCAAAACAGTTCGTAAGAAAGATCGTTTGAAGTAAAATACAGTTAACACATTTACAATGGGAAAAATATAAATATCTAATCAAAATATTATTTGTTCGAAAATAACAACATTCTGTCGTCTATTGATTGAAGATAAACATCGCACTTAGAATCTAAACAAAAGCTTGAGCGTAAGTGACCAATACAGAAAATTTATACGTACATAAATTTTAATTCCGTCAGTGGATGAAACATCTGAATATCTATGTTTTCCAAATCTAATCCTTGAAGATCTCTAAAACAATGAAATATTTAGTATACTTGTAATGTTTTCATTAACTGTAAATGAGTTTTAAAAAATAATTTTTAAAATACGTACAAAGATTTTAACGAATCCAGTCCTCTAAAAATGGTGACCGGCAAAGATGTTATCATATTGAATTCCAGGTTTCTGTAATAAAACTTATTTTGTGTAAAATTTTTTTTATTTAAAAAAAAAATGCTCTGTTATATGTATTTTTATATTTAGCTCTTTTATAGCTACTAAATGTACTTTTCTTTTAAAAAATAAAAAGTTATTGATACTTTCTATCTTTTTTTTTTACTTCTTCCTTATCAGAACAATTTAATCTTATTCAATTAAAAACGTACTAAAAAGACGAAGTATATTTTGAAAATAAAACAAGCAAAAATCAATTATTTTACGATAGCAACGTAGATCATTGGATCTATAAGGTTTCATTGTGAGGTGTTTTGATCATAAATAACACTTTAACTTACAGGATAAATTAATACACTAAAATAGAGTTAAAATCACATACTTACAATTTAATCAGATTTTTGAGCTTGTAAAAAATTCTTGGCCTTAAGTACTTTAGTCGGTTATAGGAAATGTCCCTTTTGAACAAAGAAAAAGAACAAGGTTAAAAATACTGAATATTCTGTTTACATGAAAAAGAACTAAATAAAATCCAAAATATTGATTTATAAGTGTTTAAGTTGTGATTCAAAATTTAACTCAGTAATTTTTGAAATACGGATTTCAAATCTTAATTTTCATTCATATTTTGTGGTAATGGTTGGTGTGAAAGTTTGGAGATTTGGTACCTACTTAATTTTAGTCCACGATGGATTACTAAGGTTTAAAAATTATAAGGCACTTCTCTAATAACTTTTTTTCCTAATGGGTTGCATAACGGCACCTAAGCCTTTGCATACCCGATAAGTCCCCAAATGCGAGGCTCAATTTCATGGAGGCGCTATCTGATGTTGGTACTCGAGCCAGTGGCGTAACGTACATCCCCGCATTGTGAGGGGGCAGGGGTTCTAGGGGCTTTAAAGCCTCTGTAAAATCCAACTTAGGGGCCCAAAATGTTCTTCGTTATGCCACTGACTTGGCCCTAGTGTTTTAAGGTATCCAGCTACGTTCGGAATTGGGATTTTAAAAAAAACCGCATAAATGGATAATTTTCATGGTATTTAGTATCACTTAAATTAAAATACATGTACAAAATAGTTTTAAGGACATTTTGACAAAAACAATTATTTAAATACAATATTTCGGCAAAAAACTAACTTAGAATAACCTTTTTTCAAAATGTTCTTCTTTTGTAAAAAAATGCTTCTGTTATAATAATTATTTTGCCTGTATATAATTCAGACCTTTGCATAGAGGCTCAACTATGATTTTTGAAAAATTCCCATTATTTTCAGAGTTACAATCCATTGAAATAATTATCGGCGTTTTTTCTTAAAGTTTCTCCCCTCTGTTGTCGTAAAACATGGATAAACCCACTTCTAAGTTATATATTTTAAAAATTCTAGTTGAGCCTTTGTACAGAGGTCTGAGCTATACAGGCAAAATATTATTATAATAGAAGCATTTTTCACAAAAGGCGAATATTGTGAAAATGGGTCAGTCTATGTTCATTTTTTGTCAAAATATAGTACTTGAATAATTTTTTATTGCAATACTATTCTTAAAACAATTTTATATACATTTTCAAATCTAAGTCATACTAAATATTATCCATTTATACACTTTTGCAAAATCACGGTTCCGAAAGTTGTTGGATACATTAATACAAATTCATTTTTTTTTTCATATTAAATATTTTATTTCTGTTTAAAACAAAGATATAACTAAAATTTCAAAAATATTCTATTTAAACTTTTAGATTAAGCATATTAGATTATTTTGTGCGATAACTGCGATATTTTTTAATTTTAACTTAATGTGTAATATTTGAATAGAGGGAAAAAAATGACTTATTAAGTAAGTTTTATACTTAAATGTGAAATTATTTTATAGTTTCTGAAGCGTAAATTATTTCGTTAGTATCCTGTAATATCAGGGGTATCTAGCATTTAAAAAAGCAACAAAGAAAAACGAATGAATACTTTTTTTATACAACTGATTACATGGAATATTTATACATTTAGTCATTGATGAAATTGAGTCATTCAAAAATTTGGAAATTTGATGGTCCGATAGTTAACCCCTTGCCTTTGGAATATATACAAGAAAAACGTGTCAAAAATGGAATTTCGTTTTCTTTTTAATTTTGTTTAATATCATAATCAAAATGTTAAAAATAGATTTTTTTTAAAAAAAAGAACAATTTTTATGTGAAATTATTACTTTATTCATTATTTTCGCATATATTGGAAATGTTAATGAATTACAATAATTTTTGGTCAACTTATCGCAAAATGAATCGTATGACATAATTTTGAAGATAAATATAATAAACTAATACATAACAATTATATATGTTATTTATATGAACTTTCATAAATTCCGTGTCCCTCAGATTCCTTTGAGTTACGCAAATCTCTTACGGTGTGGTATATACGAACTGTAAAATTACAAAAATCCGACAAACGGTGCTAAATTACCGAAATTTTCGCTGGAAAGTATCGCCATGTATTGGAAAAATGGTAAATTACCTAATATGCATTACACGAACCGAATTTGGGATTGAAAGACCAATTTTTCGCATGCCCGAACTTAGCTCGGACATTCAAAATTGGAGCATTTGCGTTGAACGAACTGAGTTTGGGCATCACAGGCAAGGGGTAAATAAAAAAAGAAAATACTTTGTTAAGAATCAGTATGGAATTATAGAAAACAGTTAATGTAGAAGTTATATAATTAAGTTTAAAGAAGTTATAAGTTATGTTTTCTTATTTTCTGAACTTAGTTTTTCATTTTTTAGAAAAGAACGAAAATCTTATTCCTAATTCAGGTTGAACGGATTACTTGGAGAGAATAAGTTTTGAATAGAGAGATATGATTTAATTACAGTTTCTCTTAATTTCAATTGGTAATTACTTTACATTTTGCATGCCAAGTATTATTCCTACTCTACAATGCAAAACTTTGGATAGTGTTTTAGAAAAAATTGACATCTTTGATACAATTTTCCCTTACTACAATGAAATGTTCGAATGCCTTGATACTTTCGAATACCTTCGACTTGGTTGTGATTGGATTATTGGAAAAATCTAGTGCATTCCTATGCAAGTTATATCTCTACCCAGAAAGTTCAGTTGTATTACTGGAATTATCTTGTCTTCGCGATACTGAATAATTCCTCTTTCAAACACAAAATATATCCTTAATTTAATAGGGCATTCATTCAAGATTTAATTAATAAATGCATTGGTATTTTTTGTATTTGTAATAATCGGTAATGCGTATGTAATTTCATAATGCCTGTTATTAAACACACAAGCTCTCAAAGTCTTCCTTTATATTACCACGAGTGATATCGGGTCCGTATGTATTGTAAATTAATTACCATCCCGTGTTATTTCATGCGTTGCAGAATTTGTCATTAGGATTTGTTTTATCACACTTTTAATCGGCCTGCAGCTTATAATGAAAGAAAATATTGTTTTGGGTGGTAGTAGGTCGATTTTTGTTGGGAGAGTTATGCTGTTGATTCAACGGATACGTGTGTATAAGTGGATACGTGTTTTGCCCGAATTATGTGCGGTTGATTCTGGATAAGTAGGAAAAATTGCGCTGAAAAAAAGAAGTAAAAGAGATTTCAAAGTTATGAGCCGGAACTGAACCGAAAACTGGAAAAAGCCGTTATTTTGGTCGAAACGAAAACCGGAACCGAACTGAAAAAAGAAAAATCGGCTTATTTCGGTTCGATATATTTTCAGTCTTTTTGTCATTTGTAACCACTTTATCAATATTTCTTAATTAAAAGTCAACCGTGTAATTATTCTTTTTCAGTAGCGCACACAGAAGTTTTCCAAGGGGGGGGGTCCAGGGTCGAAAGTCCACCATTCTTGTATCATGCTCTTTTTGATTTTGTCGATTTTCGGGAACAAAAAACAGTAAAAAACTAATACTTGAATAAATAATTAGCATTAATTAATAAAATTAATCATTAATAATAAATACTTAATTACAATTTTACGTACTATATACTTAGAATTATAATCAATCGGG